>APFE031575247.1:77201-91568 GCA_000404065.3 Pinus taeda | reverse complement strand
AACTACTCAAGCATTGAGGAAAACACTTTTTTTGAAGGAGAGGGGCATGTTGGGTCCCTATAATACTAGTGATTACCCCATTACTATGGTAGTTGTACCCCTTTTTAATATTGTTGTGCCCCTATTGCCCCCATATTGTTATTACTGTGCCCCATAGAATCCCTCTATTGTTATTTTTGTGGCTTTATATTATTATTGTTAGGTCGGCTGGGTTATATTGTGACTCCTTAAACTCCTATATATAGAAAGGAGGTTTTGTCATTTGAAACATCGAAGAATTGTTCGTTTATATAATGTAAAGGAGGTTGCCCCCTCGAAGAGGCTGAATTTTAAGGCGTTGATCTATCTTTTCTATCTTTTCTTGAGCTGGTTTCATAACACACTTGAAGAGTTGTAGAGGTTATTCCTAGCTTTCAATACTAAATACTTGAAGGATTTGAGGCAACTTGGTCTCACCCTTGATATTGAATTTGATTCAATTTATGCATACTTTGTGAGAAAAGTATTGTGGTGAAGTAAAATTATAAGTGCGGACACGAACGAATTCCTCTAGCCCGATAATGGGTATAACCACAATAGATACATTCTATGGAAGATTCCCTTAGGTTAGAATCAATCAAGAGGGCCTACCTCTTGGTCGCTTACATTACTTGATGATGTCTTCTCTTTCTCGCTCCAGCAATCTCTCACTTCCTTCTTCAAGCTTCTGAAACAAGTAAACAACAACAACACACAAACATAATAATAGACAAATTGCAATTCAACCTACTTAATGAGTCAAGAAGCATCAAGACATGAATATGGAATATTAAAAAACATGTAGAAAATCAATTGATAGTTGCATATATTAATATCAAATATAGATTACAACCATTCATCTTGATGTCGCAGTCTTCCTCTGACAAGACCAGGTTCCCACACACTTCTAGTAGCACTTCATGATGGCTTCAAACAACAATAGTTTAAAGACTCTTCCCTTTAGGCTTCACTCCAAACCAAACAAACTTCTCCCTCAAACAACTAGATGGCTGCAACTAGTAATAGCTTGCTTGTCTAATTATGATTTTAACACTAATCACTCTAACTGTGACTATAACATTCACACTCATCCAACACTCTAACTATGACTAGTTTTTGCTTGGGAAGAAGGGAGGTTTATATAGGAAATATTGATGGGAGATGGATCCTCTTCTCATGGGATAATGACTTATTATTTGAGGTAGTTCCATCATTATAAGGGAAAGGAGCCCAAATTGTCATCCTTGACCCCATCCGGCCAAACCATTTACTAGAATTCCATTACAGAGCTTCTAAAGATGGAAGCTTTAGCTCTAATTTAAAAATCTTTCCATAACAAGACCGATGCGACTGGAACATAGCTCAGTCACACCAATTGGTGTGGGGAATAGTGCTAATCTTTGCACATCGGCACAAGGAAGACAAAGGTCATTAGCGTCGGTCTTGTAAATTGGGAAAAACAAAGGTTTCAGAGGAAATGGTGCAAAAGGGAAATGATCTACTCATGAAGAGGGACATAATGGGAGTTTCTCCATGAAGGAAAAGCATGCGGGGTTCACTATACAGGTCCCCCAAGATCAAGGAACAGGGAGTGCAGGGACAGTGAAAAAATGTTGTGTAATAGATGCCCCCTAAAGCATGAAGGTGGAGTTGGAGTGAGGGATGAAATGCTTTATAAATTAGTGTGGGGAACCGGTTTGCCGTCGGAAAACCTACAAGAAATTATAGATACATATACATAAAATAAGATCTCTGTCAAATTGTTTGGTCAATTTAGTGTGTCCTAAATGGCTACATTAATTTTGCAATCCGGGATTCGTAAGCTGACGAAGTGTGGCGCACTATATGTGCAAGATAACCTATTTCTTACTTTTTTCGTTTTTTATTTTTTTATTTTGTTTTGGGGGTTTTTATATTGGTTTATGAAATTCCAATTCCTAAGTTTCTAGAAGGCAAGTATGGTTATAAGTTTTAAGGAAATTATGTTCTTTGTAAAGATTCCCAAAACTTAACACTTCAGAAAATAGACTATAGTGAAAAATAACACGAATAAAAAATGAAAAGATGCTGCTAATTAAAACAAGTAATTCATGAACTACTAATTATGAAACTATCATCTTTGCTGCTATCTAAATTCAGAAAATTAATTTAAGCTACTGCATTCAAGGAAATCAAAGATTGCGAAGAAAGTAAAACTAGAATCAAATTACATCATCCATATTTCAATCCCTCGCCAGTAGTCTTGCTATGGCTTTCGGAGGTAACTGTCAATGGAATGAGAAATCCAATTATCTAATTGTAGAAAACTAAACTAAAATCAAATTACAACATTCATCTTTCAATCCCTCGCCAATAGTCTCGCTATGGCTTTCAGAGGTAACTGTCAATGAAATGAGCAATCCAATTATCTAATTGCAAGAAAGTAAACTAAAATCAATTCACAGTATTCATATTTCAATCCCTCGCTAGTAGTCTCGCTATGGCTTTCGGAGGTAATTGTCAATGAAATGAGCAAGTTGATTTTTAACTAATTAAAGCAAATTGAACAAAAATAAACTCAACAAAACAGAACTGGAATTAAAAGAAACTAGGAAAATAAAATCAACAGAGGATCAATTCCATATCACTAGTCATTACAAAATTTATATGCAAATGCCCAGGTTGCCTACTCTATCTTGAAACCTGCACACACTCAGCGTTAAACAAAACTTATAAAATCATGAGCAAAAGTGACATGTTAGAAATATATACACACATGAATAATCATAAAACATATGCAATGAGAATAAAGAAACGATGCATAAAGACTATACAACAACGAAGGAAATGAAACCTCAGTGTGCAGGGGCCCTCTGCAACTTCGGCCAACAGGTTATCAACTCAAAATCATGTTCATGTAGACATGGAAAACAGAGTCTTCATATCTATATATCTCAAAACAGAGTTACAGAAATAACCTAGTGTCACGGCACAGTGGTTCTTAATAACGAAAATTACATATCAAAAGCTAACTATTATGCGTATCAAGACGCGTTATTTATAACAAAGGTTTCATAACTATCTTTCTAGAAAACTACGTGAACAAAGGACATATGAAGAATAGCCTCCATGGATTTAGTAGCATGGTCACCGATATTAGGCAATCTGATTAAAAACGACTGTTGGATCCACATCGTGGTTAGCCTACAGGTGTCAATGTGCCTCCAAAAATCTGGAAACAGTCACGGAAGTCTTCACGTGCTTGAAACGGAGTCCTGTTGCTGTAGGACTTCTCCTGTTTGACCACCGCTTGACCCCCGTTGACTACAACCTCCTTTGACGAATCCAGCTGGACCAATGGGACCCGAACCATGTCCACATCATTTCCAACTTGCCCATGTGGCTCGATCTACTTGATGACATCTGCAATGTGGACTTTAACAAAAACAGTTGCGGAAAGTTGAACCAGCTGCGGAAAGTGACAAGATTCTGCAGCTCATAAGCAAAAATCTAGTTCAAACAGAAACACAAAGACATAGTCAAGAAACCACTTTAAATGCTCTTTTATAACTAATATGCAATGATATTGATGGCTTAGGAGGCTTAGGTGAATGGAAAGAAGCTAGAAAGATGTGTAGGAAAGATGCAAGTTTGGGGCTCAACACAAATGATACATGAATTGTGGCATGAACGCAACCATCCAACGAATGATCATGTAAATGGATCTAGGTATGGGTGTAGCCATCCGTCAAAGAGGATCATAATGAAACCAAGGTATGGTTGCAACCATCCAATAATGAGAAGGATCGCATATGATAACTCATGGTCTGGTCACAGCCAGCCATCTGAAAGAGACATGCATATCTTCATAAACATGTCACACCACTTCACAACCTGGACTTGTGTGATCGGTGTCCAGGGTCTTGCGCTCCAATACGACCCAATTAAAGCACAGATTCTAACATGCGAATATATGTGTTGATGTTGAACATGCTAGAAATTCGCTTGATTACCAGTCAATGATGTAAACTATTAACAAGTGTGAGAGAAACTACCAATAATGACAATGGCTCTCAAGGTACTATCAACACAATTCACGAAATGTGAATACAAGAGCTGAAGCCGAACACACATGAAATCTCTCGATTGAAAGCCAATGATGTGAACTTGTCATCAAGTACAAATAAATTGCCATTAGGGCATGCAAGCTCTATGGTACTAGAAGGGAGTCTCTCGATCAACTTCTGGGATAATGAGTCGATGTCAATGGAAAGAAACCATGTCAAAGGAGGGCCATAATGAATCCCACATCATCGACGTGAGATGAGAGGATGCAAAATGGTTTTGGATGATATAGAGAAACAGAGGTAAGTGTAACTACAGAAGCACAACTCTTGAACATATCAGCAACACAACTGGAAGTTTGGAAGCTTTTGGATCCATAGGATCGATGGTCATGATGATGTAGTAGACATCAGATAGAAGGAAAAAATGAACGTCCCAAACCTAGGAAGGTCAACGATACAAAGGAGGATGTCCCAACCCGACATGAAGCAAAGAGTGTTATTTTCAAGAGTGAGTTGTCGATGTGACTGATTGATTTCTAAATTCCCCCCCCACCATTTTTGGTGAGTACCCCAATTATGTTTTAATCACAAACTTGAAGGGGATAACATATGCTTGCACTATAAGTTCATCCTTCGAACAAATCAAACCTAGTAAGTTTAATGAGCCCTACGAAGGAGAAGCTCGTGTCCGTCATGGTGATGAATATGATGTCGTTCAATAGTTTAACGAGTCCGACAAAGGTGTAACTCAGTATCTTTTTCATGTTTAGAGAGTTTTAAAAAGACACGTAAAAGAAAACTCCACATGGTCCCTTTTCATACATTTATGTCTCTCGAGCCCGAAAAGGTAGAAAACAATCTTGAGAGAATCGCTTGACCATTTTAGTCAAGGAGTACCTTTTTGGTAAATAGTGCCTCCCAACCCGAAAAAGGGGTAAAATTATAGTGGGCACACAATGTTTCACATCCATTAATGAGTTCTAAATAACAAGGGCTCGACCATATTTTCGTTTTTAAAGGGTTGGAAAAGAGTTGAAAGTAGACCCCCCATTTTATTCTCTTTTACGAGTCAAAAGGGAAAAACACTCGGCAATCTTTTCATATGAGATTAACGAGTCGAGAAAAGAGTTGAAACATGACTCATCCTGGAGGAATGAGCGGTATAAAGGGTAGAAATTGGTCCTGACAAGAGAGGAACTACTCAAAACATGTAATGGTCAAGAGGCTGGTTAATAAAAACCACTCATTGTTGTGGTCCCTCAGGAAAGGAAAAACAACCAAGTGAAAGCATATGACTAGCCAAAAAGATGTTGGCGATGGAATGAAACAACTAAGGCTCATCTAGCATGAATTAGTTGATTAAAACAACAATCACGAGATGTAAATTGGGCATGGGTTCACTTTTACACAAACTTGAACCATGGAGAACTCTGCTTGGATTCGGTTTCATGTTTGCACAAGCTTGAAAAGAAAAAATATGTTTGTTATTAGTTTGCATGCCCCCAGCATAATGAATCAAACGAGGTACATGGCCCCCAAGCTTAATTTCAGTTGACTAGGTGGATGAAATGAAGGTTCACTTTTGAGATCCAGGAAAGACTCGACTAGGATTTTACGAGATCTTAATCAAAGACTCAATTTGGAAAAGGGAGTTGCTTCATTTTTTAATGAGGTTGACACAATAAAATAACTATCCTTGAGACCCCTGTTTCATTTTTTAATGAGCTTGACACAAGACAAAAAAATATGGTCATGACGCCTTGTTTCATTTTTTAACGAGCTTGACACAAGACAAGGAACTATGCTCATGATGCCTTGTTTCATTTTTTAACGAGCTTGACACAAGACAAGGAACTATGCTCATTAATTTGATCATGGACCATACAAGAACATGGCTCCCAAGAGGTCTTCACTAGATGGAGGAACCATGCTCCAAGAGGAATACATGTTATTTGGTACCAAAGACCGATCGGATTCCAATGCCCCCAGTACATAATGTACTATACAATCTATGTGATCATCAACAGATGTGGAGATGGAACGGGTAGCCACATAATTGACCTATGGCGGGGAAGGTATTGCTTGCAAACAAGATTTGATAGGGGACGATGGTTGCAAAGGAGCCGCATGTTGACCAATGAATGATAGTTGATCAATAGTCACAATTCTCCCTTTGTACGAAAAACAAACCACACAGAAAAGTGAAGAAACAAGAACTCCCATGACATAAACATAGTCACATCCAAGGAAAACATTGAAATATAATAGACTTTAGACTACCATCACGTCTATGTAGACGATCTTTCCTCCCAAAGTAATAGGAAACTTTGGAAGGATCCCCAAGGGCTGACTGGTTCCTCCGTTGAAAGCCAACAGATTCTAGGTGACAGGCACAAGCTGTGGGGAGCCCAAAGCTTGCCAAGTAGTATAAGACATGATTCTAACTGACGTACCTTCATCTAATATAGTTCCAAGTACTACCATATTATAGGCTTGTACTATGATCTGGAAAGGCACATAAGATGGGATGTGGAAAGCAGTCAAGTGACTCCAATCAAAAGAAACGACAAGACTACTTGGTGGGGGTATCATATGATTGTCCCCATGTTGTACAGGAATAGGAGAGGGATTCTCTTGAACAACTGGGATGGGAGGGTCACTCTTTGATTCATGAGAATCTGAAGAGACAAGAAGAACATGAGTAGTATGATCACCACTCTCTCCCTGAACAGAGTGAGCAGCTAGTGGGGGAACCAAGTCGACACTCTTTTTGACCAATGGTTGGTCGAGAATAGTCACAAGAGAGTCATGCTCAGGAGGAGAAGGATAGGCAAGAGATGAATCCAAGTCAATCTCTTTACCAACTAAGAGAGGGTCAAAAGAAAGCCTCTGATAACCAATAGGAAGTTGGGGTTGAGGAGCTATAAGGTTTTCCAAAACTTTGGAAGCTTTATCCATAAGAGCACAAAGGTGAAGAAGATGCTCTCCTTCACATAACTTACAGGGGAATCTAATCTTTCCCTTCTCCTTACCATCATTAGATAAAAGTGTAGTATCGACATGATCTTCAGAGGTTGACGAGGATGGTTGGTTCAGGTCTTGAGACCATACCTCTAAGACTCTGGGAATGCAAGGACAATATTGAAGGAGATGGTCACCCTTACACAGCTTGCAAGGGAATCTGACCTTCCATGGAGGATCAGAAGGTTTGTCTACAGGGGGTGCATTTGGAGTAATCGTTGCACGATTGGACTCTCGCTTATCTGACTTCTTCTTCTTCATATTCTTCTTCTTCTGAGCCTCTTGGTTACTGGATTTAAAGGTTTCACTACGCGAAGTAGAAGGGGAAGATGAAGAAACAGGGGAAGAAGGTCAGAGGTAAAGCTTAGAATCACCATGATGTGATTCAAATGAAGGAGACATTTGGATAGGATTCGGGACACTCAGGATCACCGATATCGAAAATAACCAAATAGGTAAACCAATGGTTAACCTAGAGAGGGATAACATTGCCATATAAGGAACACCAACATTTCTAAAAGAAGGAAAAGGACTAGGATTCCCACCTGAGGGGAACCCTTGACTGGTAGACTCTAGGAATGTTTCCATTGGAATCAACCCTAAAGAATTACTAAGGAAGATAACTTTTACCAGGATTATTTTGTGGGAAGTTAATTTTAGAAAACTGAAACAAAACTTTACCTTTTCATATTTTAAGAGTTGAGAAAAGAGAAAAAGGTGACTCTATCACTTTCAATTTGAAACGAGCCCGAAAGGACAAGTGCTCGGGTAATCTTTTATATTTAGGGAGTCAAAAAGATCAAATGACTACTCAGGGTATTCTAGGCATAAAGGATTACCAGGTAACCGTGAACTGCAAAATACCTCCTGGCAATCTCCCCAAATGCTGTGTTCGGTGTATCACATTTGTAAGGTGGCAGACTTAGCTTCCTACAGATAAAGGATTGTAGACCTAGTGGGGTCTCCCTTTATATACACGATGGTACAGGGAGTAGAAGTCCGTACTAGCGCTGTCTAATGCTGAAGCGAACAAAAAATGCTAGGTTTAAAGACGTTGGAACATGTCTCTAGCCTAGACCTTTAAATGTAAGCGTTAAGTTTCAATGCTTCCTTAGGTTAATTCAATAAATTTTAACGGCTTATCTTGAATTAGGTCTCAATTACAAGGCCCTACTGCTGTCATTTGACAAAACTCCTGCATGCATCTATATGAGAAAAGAAATCTTTGTCTTCGATGAAAGTTATCACTAATTGAGAGATAGAGAACAGAAAATTAATGAAACAATCAAAGAATGAAATCTTTCACTAATAAATCTCCTAAGTGCACTTCCCTTAACAACAGAAGAAGTTTCATTTCATTCCCAAAGTTTATGATGATGCAATTCTAGCTTCTCAATGACGCTACTAATGCAATATTTTTGCTTAAGTAAGCTAGAATGATGTTCTTCTTTTCATAAAATGCAAAATGAATCTTTCACATAAAGCACTTTAATGAAAATTTTCACAATTCCGAACAAACAAGCATCAATCAAATCCGATCCATGATAAATGAAACTAAAAGAAACTTCTTCTTTGAATCGAACCAACCAAACACATGAATGCTTGAATCGACAAACCAAGCAATGTAATATATGCTTGGAAAGAGAAAAGAGACACTTGAAATAAGAGAACAAATGAGACTCTTTCACTCGTTCAATTGAAAATGAAGCAAACAAAGCATCCTAGTCACCTCTGGCAGAAGAAGAGAGTCTGAGGGTCAAGACACACTAGCACTGGAATGGGAGAAATTCTGATTTTTTCTTAACCCTGAGATCAGCGCAACTGCCTAACTGACAACTAGCACCAATAGGCATGACCAGCACGACTGGCCAGTACTACAACTAGCGCTAATGGCCTCATCGATGCAATTGCCTAATTGACAACTAGCACTGATCGAGGGATTCAAAGAAAAAATAAAAAAGAACTTCACACCGGGCCAGACTTAACACATCAGAGGGTGGGCTAAACCAAGAAAGAACATAAAGCAAGCTAAATGAAGCTTTCTAGTTAGGGAGAAGATGATCCAAAAAGCTCATGGGGTCAAAAATGCAAGAGCAAAACACACTAGCCAAGATTGGGGTTGAGCCCTAATCTTCACTTACAGGCATCGGCGTGACTGCCTCACTAGCAACAAGCACCATAGGCTGGTTGGTGCGACTGTTCCTCAAAAATTCGTGCTGGTTAGCGTGATTGTCAGCGGATTAAATGTGTTGGCTGAGGCAACTAAGGAAAAAAAAATAGGGTCCATATCTGCTACTATGAATTTTAGACATAGGCTAGTAAGCAGGAGAAAAGAAACAAAACCAAAGGGAAAACATGAAACTAGCAAATTTCTCACAAAATCATGAAATCCAAAACAAATAAAAAAATGGGATCTTGCCCAGTGGAGTCACCAATTTGTGGTGAAGTAAAATTATAAGTGCAGACATGAACGAATTCCTCTAGCCCGATAATGGGTATAGCCACAATAGATACATTCTACGAAAGCTTCCCTTAGGTTAGAATCAATCAATAGGGCCTACCTCTTGGTCGCTTACCATGCTTGATGATGTCCTCACTTGCTCGCTCCAACAATCTCTCACTTCCTTCTTCAAGCTCCTGAAACAAGTAAACAACAACAACACACAAACATAATAATAGACAAATTGCAATCCAACCTACTTAATGAGTCAAGAAGCATCAAGGCATGAATATTTAATATTACAAAACATGTAAGAAATCAATTGATAGTTGCATATATTAATATCAAAGAGAGATTACAACCATTCGTCTTGACGTCGCAGTGTTCCTCTAACAAGACCAGGTTCCGACACACTTCTACTAGCACTTCATGATGGCTTCAAACAACAATAGTCTAAAGACTCTTCCCTTTAGGCTTCACTCCAAACCAAAAAAACTTCTCCCTCAAACAACTAGATGGCTACAACTCGTAATAGCTTTCTTGTCCAATTCTTATTTTCACACTAATCACTCTAACTATGACTATAACATTCACACTTAGCCAACACTCTAACTATGACTAGTTTTTGCTTAGAAAAAAGGAAGGTTTATATAGGAAATATGGATGGGAGATGGATCCTCTTATCATGGAAGAAGGACTTATCTCTTGAGGTAGTTCCATCATTATAAGGGAAAGGAGCCCAAATTTTCGTCCTTGACCCCATCCGGCCAAACCATTTACCAAACTTCTGTTACGGAGCTTCTAGAGATGGAAGCTTCAGCTCTAATTTAAAAAAATTTCCATAATAGGACCAGCGTGACTAGAACATAGCTCAGTCACACCGATCGACGCAGGGAATAGTGCTAATCTTTGCACATTTTCGTGGGGAAGACAAAGGTCATTAGCGTCGGTCTTGTAAATTGGACAAAACAAAGGTTTTAGGGGAAATGGTGCAAAAGGGAAATGATCTGCTCATGAAGAGGGACATAATGGGAGTTTCTCCATGAAGACAAAGCATGCAGGGTTCACTATACAGGTCCTCCAGGATCAAGGAACAGGGAGTACTGGGACAATGACAAAATGTTGTGTAACAGTATTCTTTGGCATAAACATTTTATTTTATCATGGGAGATTGATTGAATTGCATGAGAAGTTTGATTGATCACATAGACTTATGCACTTTTTTTTGTTTTAAATGTGAATGGAAATATAATTTAATTTACAATTGGAAATGGAAATGCATATAGAAAGGGACAAATACATGGGAAACTCCTTCCATTTCCAACAATAATAGCCATCATAACAACCATGAAAGTTAGGGAGAAGCATGCCCATGACATGAGAGCTTGTCCCCTATCCCTGTCCATGAATGGTTTCCTAATTCCCATTGCAATACAATATCATTAGAATGCATGAAAAAACAATGGAAGATATTTTATTGCATGATACTTTTCTCTCTCTTCTAGGGTAAGATAGATATGACACTTTATACCTAGTTAGTAACCATAAGTCAAAGATGGATGAGACAACTTGTGAGGAAGCATGTTAATAAAAGGAAAGTACTTCCAAATGAAAATGATAATGTCAAATCAATCAAGAACCCCATTTTCTCTTCCCCTCTTGTGGCATCATAGTTCCCTCATTGCTCCATCCAGCAACCATTTTGTGGATGGTAGATTTTAGACTCCTATGGTTTGTTTTTGTAGATAGAGATTTTAGATTTACCATAGTGATATTCGAGAGTTATGAAACAACTCACAAAAATATAGAAAATTTAGATCAATGACTTCAAAATCAGCCTCTTCAAGGGGGAAACCTCTTTTACATTACACAAATGAACAATTATTGGATGATACAAAAGACTAAACCTCATTTCTATATATAGGAGTCTAAGGGGTCACAATATAATCAAAACTGACATAACAATAATAATATAAGGGCACAACAATAACAATCATGGGCTTCTATGGGGCACACTAATAACAATGCGGGGACAAAAGGGTCACAATAATAACAATAAGGTCTACAATCACAATAGTAATGGGGGATTCACTAGTATTATAAGGAGCTAACATGCCCCTCTCCTTCAAAAAAGTGTTGTCCTCAACACTTGAGTAGTTCTGGATGCTTTTGTATAAAATTCTCATCCTCCCATGTGGAATCTTCAGCGGGTATGTTCTTCCACTTGATGAGATACTCTAAAATTGATCGATTTCGCAGCTATCAAGTTATTTTTTCTGTGACTACTTCAGGTCCAATATGATTTTTCCTTCCTCATCAAGTTCTATAAATATTGTTTGACCTGGGAGCTTTTCACTGATAACCCTCTTTAAACACGAAACATGGAAAACTGGGTGCACTCGGGAAGCTACAGGAAGCTCCAATTTGTATGCCATAGTGCCAATTTTTTGCAACACCTTGTATGGACCATAATACTTTGGTGATAATTTATTATCCTTCTTAGATTTCTTGAGGGACATTTGTTTATATGGTTGTAGCCATACAAATACCCAGTCACCTACATCAAAACTTATTTTGCTGCAATGTCGATCTACCTGTTGTTTCATTCTATTTTGTACTAAAGTGAGGTTATACTTTAAGAGTTGGAGAACTTGTTGCTGATGCTCGATGTGATCTTCCACTACTTGAACCTTAGAATTTTCTCTTAAATATGATGTGATGGATGGTGGACGATATCCATAAAGTGCCATAAATGGTGTCATTTTCGCTGCAGTGTGGAAGGAAGTGTTATACAACCATTTAGCCAGAGGCAACAATTTGACCCATTGTGTCTGTTTAACAAAGAAAAATAAACGAAGATATCCTTCCAAACATTTTTTTACTATCTTAGTTTTCCCATCAGATTGAGGATGATAAGATGAGCTATGAGCTAACTAAGTACCGAGATAAGAAAATAATTTTGTCGAAAATTTTCCAGTTAAAATGGGATCTTTGTTGCTTACAATAATATTTGGGTTTCCATGTAGCTTTGGAATTGTTTCCATAAATGCAGTAGAAATTGTACTTGATTTAAACGGATGAGATAATGCACAAAAGTGTGCATACTTGGTAAGTCTATCAACTATCACTGTGATGACACTCTTTGATCCGGATTTAAACAGGAACGCAACAAATTACAGAGATAACCATATACACAAATATGCAGCGGAAATAATACTTCATTTCATTAATGGAAAATACTAAAATATGCTTACAATCAGAAATGGAAATAAACTAGCTAGGGCGATGGTAGCTTATCTCTGAGAAGAGATGTGATGGCTACATGCCTCTGAACTGTGTTACAATGAGGCTCGAAGGCCTATTTATTGCTTGAGACACAATGAAAAACCCTTCACATTCCAAAACCTAACCCTAGGAGATGAAATGCCAAACTGTGGGCCCCGTTTGGGGGTAAGTTGGTACATCAACTTCCCGGGGTCGTAACTTTAGCATATGATCTCCGTTTGACGCGTACAATAGCTCATTAGAAAGATCTATTCGAGCACTATCATTGTTGGAACGGCAACACAGGTCCATGTTCCATGGACCCGTGTTGCCCCTGGGATCCCAAAAAACGTCGTTTAGGGCCTCAAAACGGCTCCGGAAGTTCAGGACCCGAAAAACTGCTAAAAATAGTAAGTTGTGCTACAATTAAGGAAACTGAAAATGCTGAGAAAGACAATGGTGGTGGTCCAGGTGGACTTGGCAGGTGGCCACCAATATCCACCTGGATCATTCCTCCCCCCTTAGGAAGCAATGGTCCCCATTGCGTTGAGCTCCCCCATGAGATGAGGAAACTTCTGCTGAACCTGTTCCCTGGTGAACCACTTGCCCTTCTGAAGGAGTTGGCCTGCTTTGACAACTCGGTATAGTTGGATATTCTGTTGGCGAGTGTTCTTGATCTGTGTGTCCATGATCCGATCAGTTGCAGCTTGTTCCATGCAATCTGGATTTAATTCTGTGGGTTGGAGCTGTTCTGTAATGTCGGATGTGTCTAGTAATGGTGGAAAGTATGGCCGCAGGCGGTCTACATTGAACACTGGGTGCAGGCCCAGGAATGGGGGAATGCTGAGCTCAACTGCATTGTCTCCCATAGCCTTAGTAATGGTGTAAGGACCATATCGGAGTGGTCTTAATTTCCGATAGGCTCCAGTAAGGCGTTCCTTTTGCAAATGCAACCAGACTTTGTCGGCCCCCTGAAACTTGTGTGGCACCCAATGTTGATCATGTCGCTGCTTGTACTTGGCATTTGATTTCTCAAGAATTTCATGGACCTGCTGGCGAATATGTTGGATGCGCTCAATGAAGCTGGTGGCCTTTTCTGTTTCGGACTGGACATGAGCTGAATTCATGTGAGTAGCTGCAAGTGGCATGGCCACATCAATGGGGCATAGTGGCTGGAATCCCAAACCCACCTGAAAAGGGCTATGGCCAGTGGAGCTGTGAAGAGCTCGTTTGTAGCTGTGCTGAACATAGGGGAGGCTCTCGTCCCATGTGCGTGGATGCTTTGAGTTATACATGCGCAGAATGTGCACAATCATCCTATTGACAACCTCTGTCTGGCCATCAGTTTGAGTATGGAAGGCTATGGACTTCGTGAGTTTGGTGTCCAGCATTGACCAGAGACTGGACCAAAATGTGCTGAGAAACCGATTGTCCTGATCTGAGATGATGGACTGTGGGATCCCAAAGTGCACCCACACTCGTTCAAAGAAGAGTTTAGCAGTGGCTTCTACTGTGATATTCTTCTTGCAGGCCATCATAATGGCCATCTTTGAGAACCTGTTGACGACCACAAAAACA
>APFE031575247.1:46211-67945 GCA_000404065.3 Pinus taeda | reverse complement strand
AAATGGTGGGGGAAAAAGAGAGAAGAATGAGCCTATTTGATATCCTTTTGTCTCAGAAAAACCTTACTACCACTCTTGAACACGACACTTTTTAGTCACCTGGGTTGGGAAATCCTTTGCCTCATAGTTGATCAAACCTCATTGACATTCTTTAGCCGGGTTCCGGGGATTAACTTTGAGTCATTTTTCACCAAGCCATCTGTTGTGTCGTTATGTGTTCAAGAGGTCTGTAAACAAAACATTCAACTGCAAAATACCTATCATCCATTTTATCATCCTTGAGTCAGTCCTTACAGCAACATTTCTTCAACTTGAACTATGATTTCGTGTTGTGGGCTTGCCTGCGATGGGTCACTTTCTATCGACATCAGCACATTATCTAGAGAGTTGACTTAGAAATCGTCAGTACCTTGGAGTCTGCATGCATCAATGGCAGGGTTCTCGCCTTCGACGTCAGTTTTCATCATTGACTTGCGATCGAAGGATTCCATGAAATGTTCGACATCGACTCATTCATTCACATCTCATGGATTGTGCTGGGTACTTTGAGAACCATTGACATTACTGGTGGTCTCTCTAACGCTTGTTAACAGTTTACATCATTGACTGGTAATCAAGTGGTTTCTACCATGTTCGACATCGACTCATTTATTCAAATGGCTAGAATCGTACCAATTCGGGAAGTAGAGATGAAGACCTGGATCTAGTTTCCACCATCCAGGCTGCGAGGAGTTTTGTATTCATTATATTGTAGACCAATCATAAACAGATGTGCGCCCATACTCTGTCTACACGAGTCTATGATTATGATGTATTATGAAATCATTCTTGTACCAGAATAGTTAGTCCAATAGTTAAAGTTTTTGATCTGAGTATGGAATGCCTACCTCAGTATGATATGATATTTTACATGTATTTTGTGTTGAAAATTGCAGGTTCCAACCGGGCTATCCACAAGATGATCCTCGAAATGATAAAGCACTTCACCCTTCCTAGATGATATAAAACCCTTATCTATTATAGGCTTCGCACTTTAGGGGAAACCTGTTACACTAAAATTTGTCACCATGACTATCTGCAGTTATATGGCCCCATCAACAGCCATACTATCCTCCTTGTCAAGCCCCATACCTCTGCTCTCCATGTCAAAACTTCAAAAGAGAGAAATTCACTTAAAAACATGCTCATCTCTGGGTACGTAGATTCTCTCTACCTTGCCTGCGTGTACGCACCCCAAATACACTGTACCTGCGTACTTATACGCTTTGTATGCTAAAGCTTGGGTGCGTACCCCTGTAAAGGTTAAAAGGCGCGAGTTTCATCTTTAAAAAGTTACTTGTGGTCACTTCTAGAGCCTTCTAGAAGAGTTCTTGACGTGTATTGAGCGCCTCCAGATGGTTCATGCACCCCTATGATAGAGGAGCTTATCCCATCAAGAGAGGAGCTACCCCATCCAAAAGAGGGAGTATCCCATTGATGTTGGAACTGAATAACCTCCTCTAGAATACTATAAATACAGGCATTGGGCCAAAGGAGGGGAGGTTGAAAGCTGAACATTCCAAAGGGTAGATGCTGCTGGACTTGGACTTCCTTGTAGAAGCTTGTGAGGAGAGATTACCATCCTTTCTTGTTTCATTTGGAAGAGTGGGTGAGCTTGTCAAAGTAGAGGAAATCTCTTGTTGGACCCTGGGAGGAGCTTGCACAACACCAAGGCTCAGGTTGTAATGGTTACTTTTTTGTTTCCTTAATACAATAAGTCCATTCTTCTCAATGATTTGTTGTTAATGAATTATTTCATGTACTCCTTGGTCTATGTGATGAATATGCTTTGTTTTATGATGAATATTCAGATGTTATGTAATCGTTTGCTTTGTTAGTGTATGCAGGTCTTAAAGTGAGGGAGGAGCTCATCTGGATCAGCAAGGCTGGACTGCTACAACAAGCGTTGGACCTAAGGTAAGATCGGAAAACACTTGGTCTCTCATAGAATAATGTATGTTTAGAGAAGGATTGCTCTTGTTTGGTTTGTTTGTCACTAGAGAGTCTTAGACTCCTAGGGAGGTTAGGTTTGTCCAAAAATAACTCTTTCCGCATGACACCACCAAAAAGGGGAATTCAACATGAAATTGGACTACAGCAAGACTGTCCACTCCCAAAAATCAATATATATCAAATGTTAATTCTAAAAAGTTTAGAAATTAAGAAACAAGTCCAAAAATTATTAAATAAAGGTGTAATTCGTCCCTCTACTTTGCCATGTGGTTCACAAATTGTTTTGGTACCCAAGAAAGTGGAACCTAGCACGTGTGTAGATTATCGAGCTTTGAATAAAATTACCATAAAGAATCGATACCCACTGCCCAGAATAGATTATTTTCTAGATCAATTGAAGAATGAAAAATATTTGACTAAATTGGACTTGAGAAGTGGATATCATCAAGTTAGAATATTTGAGGAGGATATTTAGAAGACTGCTTTTAAAACCAAATAGAGATTGTTTGAGTGGCTAGTTATGCCACTTGGTCTTTGCAACGCTCAAGCTACATTCATGAGAATTATGAATGATGTTTTAAGATCCTTTCTTAATGAGTTTGTAATTGTCTATATAGATGATATTTTGATATTCAACAAATCACGAGAAGAGCATTTCAAGCATGTGAGGAAAGTGTTGGATGTCTTGAGAAAAGAACAATTATTTCTAAATATGTCTAAATGTGAATTCAGGAAAAATTCCTTAGTGTATTTGGGACACATATTTGGAGGCGGTGAGCTGAAGATTGACCCCTCTAAAGTTTCAGTCATTGTGAATTGACTAATAACCAAATTAGTCACAGAAGTAAGGAGTTTCCTGGGAGCAGCGCAGTATTGGAGGAAGTTCATTGCCAATTTCTCCTCCATAGCAGCTCCACTACATACTTTGACCAGTGTGAAGGTTGTCTTCCAGTGGGGAGGAAAACAACAAAAATCATTTGATGCTTTAAAACAACAGATCAGTTCAGCCCCAATTTTAGCATTGACATATTTGAAACAACCATTCGAAATAAAAATAGATGCAAGTGACTACGTCGTGGGTGCAGTTCTTTTATAGCATGGTAAGCCTATTTCATTTCATTCTAAGATTTTTAATGTTGTTGTTACTAACTATCCTACATATGATAAAGAGATTTACACATTGGTGCAAAGTGTGAAGAAATGGAAGCATTACTTGAGGGGTAAAGAAACCATCATTCAACTGATCATCAACCTTTGCAATATCTGCAATCTCAAACAAAATTGCAGCAATCAAGGCACTTTCGTTGGATGGAATTCTTACAGCAATTCCACTTGGTAATTGGGTACAATAAAGGTATTCCTAACAAAGTTGTTGATATGCTTTCTAGACTGGTTGTTAATGTAGCCATTTTACTCAAGAATATTTTTTTTTTACCTGAAAGTTATGTTGAACAATACGCACATGATACTGACTTTCAAGAGGTATATTCAAACTTAAGTCAAGGCCACCAAGTTGAGGAATTAGACCACCATGTACATGATAATTTGTTGTATCATTTGGGAAATATTTTTGTTCCACAGGGAGAGAGAGTAAATGTCACAAGGGAAGCGCACACTTCTCTTATTGCTGGACATTTCGGTGTAAGTAAAACAATGGCAAATCTTCAGAGGTATTTTTACTGGCCTTGTATGCTTGAAAGTGTGTCCCATTTTATCAGAGGTTGTTCATTGTGTGCAGTTAGTAAGCCTAGTAATATGAAATTAGGATTGTACACACCACTTCCAGTGCCTTCACATCCATGGGAAAGTGTTTCTATGGATTTTGTAGGAGGTCTTCCTTTATCAAGAAATGGTCATGATTATTTGTATGTAATTGTGGATAGGTTCAGAAAGATGTGCATATTAATGCCTTGTAAAAAACAAATTACTGTTGAACAAAAAACTCAACTTTTCTTTCAAAATGTATCGGTTCATTTTGGATTACCTACTTATATTGTAAGTGACCGTGATTCCCGTTTTGTTGGGAATTTTTGGTCAAGTTTATGGAACTTGATGGACACCAAGTTGAAGAAAAGTATAGCTTTCCATCCACAAAAAAATGGTAAAACTGAAATGGTTAACATGAAAAATATTCATTTGCTATGAGAATATTATAGCAAACATCTTAAGTTGTGGGATGAACAGTTACATTATGTTTAACATGCTTACAATCGAGCAAAACACTCTTCCACTCTAACTTCTCATTTTGAGGCATGTCTTGGTTATTTTCCTAAATCTTCTTTGGATTTCATCTTTGAGAAAGATGTAGTTGTAAATGGTCATAATGACATAGATAGAACAAAGAAATTAATTGATAAAATTCAGTTGATTCACCAAATAGTTCAAGAACAATTAGAAAAGAGTCAAGGCAAGTATAAGGAAAGACACGATAAGCATCGTGTGGATCATCAATTTTAAGTAGGTGATGAAGTTTGGCTATACATTAGCAAGGAAAGGCTTCAAGGTGAAGGTAAAAAGATGAAACCAATCCGTTATGGTCCATTTAAAATTATGGAAAATATTGGTAATAATGCTTTCAAACCTAATTTGCCTTCATATATGAAAATTTATTCCGTTGTTAATGATGTATATTTGAGATTATATGAGCCTCCTCATATTGAAGATCAAGGAGAAAGTGTACAGATTCCATCAATTGAAGATTTTTCTCCAGAATTTCTTGATGAACTTCAGCAAGACACCATACTTGATAGAAGAACGAGGTCATCAAAAATGGGAAATCTTGATTATCTTCGAGTGGGTCTCAAAGGTATAAATCTATTAAAGGCCAAAGGAATTGAAGAGGGGAAGGTGAGGGAACAATACCCTCATCTATTCAATAACTGAATATAAGCTTTTGGGGTCCAAAAGGCTTCCACTGGGTAGGAGTGATCAGGTGCTCAAGTTTATGCTCAAAAATTCAAAGTGTTAGAATCTTGTGAAACTCAACTTCAAATTGAAGATCTCATCATTCTGAATCCAACAGTGTGAACGCCACTCAAATACGATCTTGTATGCAAAGGTTAGAGCAAGTTAAAGTTCAAGTTTGACTTGTCTACATGGCAGGATTGGGATGATGTGGCAAGGTCTTCAGCGAATGAGGAGGCGCCAAGTGGCAGGCTATCATTGGCCCTCGCATATCGTATATTACAGGCCGTAGGTGGATTGGGTTAAGAATCGACCCCCAGACAGTGTTGATTGCGATTTACGATATCACGTATCACAATTGCAGGAAAGGAGGAGATATAGAATCGGCCCCCAACACAATTAGGGTTGCGATGTGATATATCGCAATCGCATATCACACCCAGTACCCACCGATATATATATGATACAAGGATTATCCACCGATAGCGAAATGTGATGAGTTCCGATAGCGATAAGACCCAAGATGCGATATTTTATATGTTGCAATTTATACTCTCGTCGGGTCCACGATATCACTATCGCAACATTCTGATGTGTTAACAAGACCCTCAGCCTGCCAAAATTCACTAATTGCGAAATGTGATAGTTCCTGGATATGTGATGCCACGATAGGTTGCGATTTAATATCTCGTCGAGTCCGCGATATCACAATTGCAAATCACCTGTTTCTATTCATAAACCATAAGAGCCCGCAACACTTACCGATTGTGATTTGCGATACGACCGACCCTTTATGGCCCGTGTCACGGCCAAATTATTGCTCAGTTAGCGGATTTTAGAGCGAATTTGGAGGATTATGTCGGTTTTGGAGCAATTTGTGGAACAAATAGTGGGAGAACTAGGAGGAGTCATAACTTCTTCAGTTCTTATCCAAATATGATGCAAAAGAGGCTAGATAGCCATTTTTGAGTATTTTGAACTCATGGAGACAGGTTTTAGAGGCATTTGAGAATTGTAAACACACTTCTATTGTAATTTTTGAACATAATAGAGAGGCCCTAACATTTGAAACTGGACCAAGGAGACATAGCCTCGGAGGGGTGAACTCCTCATCAAATTTTTGTGTTATGTGTTGTATTTTAATGTTTTTTTGTTGTTTTTTTTGCTGTTATTCAACATATGTTTTATGTTAAATTGTTTATAACATTTACAAAAGAAACTCTCATGGGAATGAGTTAATTAAGAAAACATGGTGAATCCTTAATCACTTTATAAGCTAATGATAAGCATCTTGGATTTTATTCTGAATGGAGAATTAGCACAACATTACTAATCTGTTCCATTTCAGATCATTATTAGAGAATATGTGTGTACTTCATCAAGCTACTACCAAAACAAAAATAACAACACAATGTTTGTCTTTATACTAGGGACAAAACCTCTCCACTCTTGAGAGGAAAGCCTTTGGTAATTTTTCTCTTATTGAAGCTTCTTATTTGAGCAACTGCCAAACCCTAGACCCTTGACTAGGATATTCTCAAAACATTAGTAAAATATGTAATGACCCAGCTACAACTATAGATAAAATATGAATATTAGCATACATACTAGACCTCCATACGATAGCTACGTGTGCATAGACCTGCATGTATTACATTATATATATGTTGGTTACTACATGAAAAGATATAAATTAAGGTAATAAATTAATACCTCACCAAAATATCATATATATCATATATATCAAATTAGGTAAGTAATATGAATACCACCTTAAATACATATATACTTATATGATAAATCCTTAAATTAAAGGAAAATGTTAATTTTAATTTACAAATTAAATTTAAAATTAAAATTAATAAAATATAATATAAATTAATTAAAATTATAAATTAAATAAATCAAATTAATTTATTAAAATAATAATAAACTTTAATTAAATTAAATCTAAGTATCCAAATAAAATCAACAAAATCAAAATTAGATTTGATTTTATAAAAGTTACACCTAACAAAACAATGACATGGAGATGGGAGGAAAGAGTGGACGAGGAATTAAAAGGAAGAAATAAATCTTGAGGAGGTGGATGAAGGAGAACAATTTTAACACATAGGTACAGACAAGAAGAAGTCTTGATTGTACTGGAGGTTTTGGGCATGGAGATCAGATTGCTTCGATTGGAAAGTATTCTGATACTGAGTGCCTAAATTGAGTACCCAGTTCGATAAGGAAATTTTGCCCATTTTGATAAGGCAGCTGCAACAAGAATTGCACCAAAGCACACAAATTTGCAGCAGACAAATTGTTTAAATTCTGTATTTAAATTACATATTATGATATTTTGAATTTAAGGCTCTTATATTATGGTTATGAGTGGAACTAGTTCAAACTCTTCAACCCAAATTGTTTAAATTCTGTATTTAAATTACATATTATGATATTTTGAATTTAAGGCTCTTATATTATGGTTATTAGTGGAACTAGTTCAAACTCTTCAACCCTGCTATGCTTTAGATTTCCATTACCACCTCTGCGTCTTCCCTTTTAACCCTTTGAAATTTCGACTGATTTTTCATATTTTCCGTCAAGTTTAGACATTAAGTTATGGGAAAATTTGAATTCGACCCTTTATTGTTTTAACCCTCTGTGCAACTGTGATAGTTGGATGATTTTCTTAATTAAATTCGGCATTTTAAAATCCCCTTGGCTAGCCGAATTAGTTTTTCCTTTGGAAAAGAAATGTTGATACTATTTCGATTTGAAATAGAGTGTGTCTATGCAAAAAAATAAAAAATAAAATAACAGAGTATTCCAGCATACAGACTATAACGAACGATTTCGCCAGCCATTGAACCCTGTTGTTCATATTTATTTATTTATGCTGGAAAATATTTCCACTTATCTATAATTCTATGTACAAAGAGCACCATGTACAACTATGTTCAGATTTAATATATAAAATAGGGCTTTTCCAGTCCACCTTAACAGAATATTCCATCATACATACTATATCCCGAAACAAAATGGAATTACATGTATTTGCATGGCCTTCTGCTGAGTCACAGATGCATTCTTACAACAGAAACCTAGGAGAAACAGAATATGACATAAACTTCGATAGCTGAATCTCATGGCTTCGATTCTCACTTGGCCTCTGTTGATGGAGGTACTTCCTCTTCCACATGTACAGGAAGTTGAAACTGGAGAATTTCCAAGTAACTGTGAATTTTCTTCTTGAAAGCTTCTTTCTTACCCTTCTCCTTAGAAACTGGGCATATTGCGACCGAACAAAATTCCCCAATAAACCTATAGTTTTTACCTTGAAACATGCAATACGTAACGAAACCACGGTGGACTGAGCAGAGAGAGTCATGAAATTGGACTGAGCAGAGAGAGTGATATGTAACTGCGCTATATATATATAAGCTGCAAATCTACAGACCTGCATACGTAAGGAAACCACGGTGCTCACTCACCTTCTCTCAAGAGTTTGACGCGTCGGAAACCATCTTTTGAATGGAACTTGGTGTCATTCAAAGCTATTTGACATATGTCAACGACCAGCTAAATTATTATAGGCATTATTAAAATAGCTATAAAATAATAATTGAGAGAATGAATTTTTTTTTCAAGTCATTTCTATGGTTAATGGTGGTTTGTCCGCTAAGGATGATAGAGAAAATAAAAGGGTCACATGATTATAAATAAAAAATAGATTTTGATTTTCGAAAGCCATTCTTATACTAGTTTGTTAGGTTAATATGATTATATGATTGATATAAGTTTATATTAAGGTTAATGTTTTGTTAAGTAAATGTTTGTATTTACGTTAAGTGAATGTATATAATAATGGCTGGAATATTTTAAAATATGATTTAATAAGTAAATAAATTTATTTTGTTTTTATGATTTTTTTAATTAAAAATTTAAAATCCATAATATAAATTTAAATCATATATTTATTTTTTTATTTATTTTTAAAAAATGAATTAAAATTTTATGAGTGCTAAACTAGCCACGTCCATTCATGTTATAGAGGCAAGAATTCTATTTTCAATCATTGAGATTTCTTCAACAAGACTAACTTTGAGTTAAAAAAAAACAGAAACCTTTTAGTTACGGGAGGATTATGATATTAAAGGTGTAAAATTTAAAAATACTTTTAGAGTTTATGTATAGCATCGAAGTACCATCACGAATTCCAGATAGCAAATCATAAAATAAGTATATATAATAAATATATAGTATATATATATATGTCCTGGTAAAATAAGATAAATAGTACACATAGTAACAAAATATATATTATATATAAATTATATAGAGATAATCTCTTAAATTAAAGAAAAATATAATTTTAAATTATAAATTAAATTAAAAAAAAATAATTAAATAATAATATAATAATTAAAATAACAAAAAAATAAATCAAATAATTTATTAAAATAAAATAAATTTTAATTAGATCAAATTCACGTATCCAAATAAAATCAACAAAATCAAATGAGATTTGATTTTATAAAAGTTATAAGTAACAAAACAATGACACATAGATGGGAGGAACACGGTGGACGAGAAATTAAAAGGAGGAAGGAAATCTTGAGGAGGGGGAGGAAGGAGAACAATTTTAACACAGAGGTACAAACAGGAAGGAGTCTCAATTGTACTGGAGTTTTTCGGCATGGGGGATGAGATTGCTTCAATTGGAAAGCATTCTAAGACTCAGTACCTAGGTTGTACTTAGTTCGGCAGGGAGGTTTTGGCCATTCTGGTAACGCAAGTGGAACAAGAATTGCAACGAAGCAGACAGATTTGCAGCACAACAAATAGGTTGGTATTCATTAGATGAATTGTTTAAATTTTGTATTTAAATTACATATTCTGGTATTTTGAATTTAGGGCTCTTACAAAATCCTTCCTCCTTCTGCCCTATAGCTTTTGGCACATGGACCTCTGTCTTCCTCCACTTTGCTCCTTAGCACTTCACCCTTCTTCTGTTGCTTGTTTAAGTTAGGAAACCCTAGAACATTAGGGATTCTTTTCTTTGTTATAGAGAGAACCTTCTTTGCTTTTGTTTAGATACTTTGTAGACCTAAATTCTCTTCTGAATGAGGCTTATGATGTTGTTGCCTTCAATTCTCGTCAAATCCACAAAGGTTTACTTCTTTAAGTCTTCACACGTTGGACACAAACCCTAAAACAATCCTCTTTATCCTTGCTCTCTTTGCCTTCCTTCTTCGATGGATGGGGAGGCCTTATAGCCCTTGTTTATTAGCCCAAAATAGAGATACTTGTTATTTTGATTTCCTGTTGTACTTGACCACAGGGAGATCCTTTCTTCCTTGCACGTGTGGCTGTTGATGCCCTAGAAATTGCCTTTTCACTTTCATTGTTCTACCTCCTTATCTCGCTACACTTGTAGACCTGTTTCCTTGGCTTTTCATCCTTCTAGTCTTCTTTCCTTGCTTGCGTATTTCAGAGTGAATTCATTATGCTTTTGAGGAGTGGACAACCTCTATAAATAGAGGTTTGTCCCTCCTCTTCAAGCCGAATTCACTGCCCATTAGGCCAACTTGACAGTTTCAATGTAATTCATCATTTATTCATTATTTTGCTGCTTGGAGGCTTCGTTGATGCTAGGAAAGGATTTGACTATGCTTGGAGGTGTTCCCATGGCCTTGTGTGTTGACATATATGATGTAACATGTCCTCAAAGGGTCCCATCATAATTACATTTTGACTTTGACTTTCTAGAAGCACTTTAAAATGTGCTTGACCTATTTTCAATGAGCAAGAAACTCATTGACAAATCATATAAAATAGTTTCTCTTTTCTTGAATAAATACAAATATCAAAATTACATTTATGAAGACCTAGCCTAGTTACATTTCCTTCAACACTCCCTCTTAACTAGGGAGGTATTCATACAACATTACAAGGTGTTTGGCAATTTTCAATCTTGAAGAATTCACATAAGAGAAACTATATTTGCAATCCATGTGTTATAGCATCATATCCATCAGCATTGTCATAATGCAAGGCCTTGACGAAAAACTCCATCTCTTTACAAGACCGTGAGCTACAATGCTAGTGAGACTGATGATTTATAAACAAATTCATCATTGTCTCTCAAGGTACATACCCACCGGAGTGTTCTCCGAGTATGACCTTCTAGGACTATTCTTATCTTGGGTTCCCAACCCTCAAAGAATATCAATCCTCTTGCATCCTCTTGTCTTGGATGCTCTACACATCCTCAAAGAGTATCAGATGTCACATGATTACCTAATCCTCCCATTCTTTCTTCCTAAGTGAAAACAATAATGTTTTGTCTATCTTGTGTCTACATTTCCATTCATGGCCTTCATCTAGACTTACATTTGTTAGTCTTGGTCTATTGCATGACCCATGAAATGGAAAACACAATTGTCACTCCTTTGTAATCAGGGGTGATCCAAAACTCCCTCTTGATCAGGGACCTGCCAGAGCTCCCTCTTAACTAGGGACTCTTTCCCTCATCAGCAGCTTCTCCTTCGTGGGTTCTTCAACTTCTTGATCTCCTTCCTTTCTTGATGTCATGAAGTCTTTGTTCGAACTTCTTCTAGGTAGGGCACCATCCATCGATCACTTTCCTTCTTGGTTTGTCATGTCATTGCTTCACGGAGAGTGACTATTAGGTTTCTCTTGTCATCTTGTCCATGCTTTGGAATACTCTTATCATGGATGCTTCATTGTACTTGCTTTATTATATGTTTTGACCTAGTAGCTCATCATGACTTCATCCTAATATTGTTTCAACATTGCTTTTTTTTTGGTTGGATGGCTTCTTCATCATGACATCTCTGTAGAGTAGAATCAATTATCTGCATCTTTTGTATCTCTAAGGCCTTGATAGGTGTCAAGGGTCCTTTCTTCCTTTATCTGAGTTGTCCTGCCTCTTTTGGGAGATATCTTCAAGGCATTTTGTTAGATAGAGATTCTTGGTGATCATGGTGTTCTTCACATGCTTGATCTCTTTCTTCATTTGCTTCTTCTGAGATAGACAGGTGAACGATCTAATGCTTCTTGTGAGATCATTCCTTCATTTCTCGCTTTCTGGACTTGTCAACATTTCTTCTTGCTTCTTAGTCAGGAATCTTATGCTCCTTATGTGAGCATATTCTTTTGTTGACCTTCATTGCATCGTGGTACATGCCCTCGAGCATGTTCTTCGTGAAAGATATTCTTTCATGCTTGATCATGTTATATAACTATACCCATGAATCAATAATATACAAATGATAACATGATTAAAATTTAATGCATACATATCTCATCTTGATTCCTCTTTGATCATCCTTTGGTGTGGCCCTCCTTGCTTCATCTTAACTTGCCTACATATCACTCTTTTCTTGAAACCCATGAATGGGATTCCCAATGAGACATCTGCTTTGGTCCATGAACCTTGTTTTGAATATTCTAACATAGGATCTTAAATATCCTTGCCTTGAAAATGTTTCCTTTCTTTTGATGATGTAGGTCTTCTAAGATTCTTATCCTGATCAATTTTTCTTTCATCATGTATGAGGTCTATACTAGGTATGCTTCTTCTACATGAATATCTTGAGTTATATCTGCCATGCTCCTATATTCTAGAAGATATTTCTACTTATGCAATTTTGTTCTTATCATAAATGCTACATCTACATGAGTATCTAGAACTCTATGTATATCATGTTCCTAGATTCTAGATGATGCTTCTAGCCATGCAATTTTAATTTATTCCTACATTCTCCTATCCTACTCAAAACTTTGAAATAAGTCTAGAAATAAAGAGTTTGACCTAGTCATAGTAGAGTCCAAATATCTTCCTTATTTTGCTTCTTCCCTTCTTCTTTCATCTCTTGAGTTATGTGAGCTTCTTCCCTCTTCCTTTTGTTGTTGTCCTTCTTAAGCTTAGGACAATTCCTTTTGTAGTGTCCATATTCTTGGCATCCAAAACATTGGATTTAGGACGTCTCTATTGTTTGTTCTTTGTGGATCAAACTTGCCAAATTTACCCTTTCTTTTGGTGATGGTAGCAAATGCTTGCTCCTTTGATCCCACATCTTCTTTTGCCTTAAGTCTGGTTTCCTTTGTTCTGCATAGAGACCACATTTCACTGAGAGTGGTTGCTTCCTTCTTGGCATATATGCTAGATGTGAAGTTTCCCCACTCCTCAGGTAGAGCATTGAGTACTATAGTTGTCATTTCTCTGTTAGACATGGATTCCCTAAGCTCTTGAAGTTGATCTCTCATTTCAGATATTTTCATGAAGTAGGGAGCTATTCCTTCATTTGTTATCTTCATATTTTACAATTCATTCCTTAGAGATATTACTTCTCTAGTGGTGGATACCAAGAATAACTCTACTATCTTATCATAAATTTCTTTTGATGTCTCAAACTTGGAGACATAGGGAATGAGAGAGTCTTCTATTGATTCTATAAGAATCCTTTGAGCTCTTGTCTAATCCTTATTGTACTTGGATAAGGCTTGAGTCTGTTCCTTAGCAAGGATAGTGGTATTCCATTTGACATGCTCTATGTGTTCATTCTCCTTGAGTAGTAGATCAATCCTCCTCTTCCATGGAAGAAAGTTATTGGTACCTACCAATTTATTGGTTTCCTTGCAAAAAGACATTAATGTATATTCAGAAGGGGACATGTACTTGATATACTTTGAGATGTAATGGATTTGCTTCCTCCTTGAAGACTTGATGGATTGTCTTCCCTAGATCTTGATGTTCTTCAAGTTTCCTTCTCCAAGTGGACTTGGTTGATGATGAAATTTGCTTGAAGACTTGTAGCTTGATGTAGGTCTTGTTTCAGTGTGCTCTTCTTTTTATGTGCCTTTATGTAAGGCTCTTTTTCTAGCTTTGTAAACCTCCTTGATGGATGATGGATTGTAGACCCTTATTGTCCTTGGAGTGATTGAGACTTGAAGGCTTGATGCTTCAACTTTGTGGATGCTTCTCCTTGACGATTGTTCATGAGTTGCTCTGTCCTTGATGTGTCACCTTAGCTCTGATACATGTTGAAGAATCTAGGGCAAAGTAGTGTAGTGTGATTCTTCGTTACTTGATAACAATTTGTGGAGACTTTTTACTTTTCTTGTTAGCTTATTCTTCTTCTTCTTCTTATTGGAGCATATGTTTGTACTTCATCAAACTGCTACCAAAACAAAAATAACATGAACACAAAGTTTGGCTCTCTACCAAGGACAAAACCTCTCCACTCTTGAGAGGAAAACCCTTGGTAAGTTTTCTCATATTGAAGCTTCTTATTTGAAAAACTACCAAACCCTAGGCCCTTGATTAGGATATTCACCAAGCATAAGTCAATTCCTTCCTCTTTCTTCACTATAGCTTCCGACATGTGGACCTCTATCTTCTGATGCTTTTCTTCTTAGCACTTCGTCCTTCTTGTGCTGCTTGTCTAAGTTAGGAAACCCTAGAACATTAGGGCTTCTTTTCTTCATTATAGAGAGAACCTTCTTCGCTTTTCTTTGGATACTTTATAGACCTAAATGCTCATCTGAATGAGGCTTATCATGTTGCCACCTTCGACTGATATCAAATCCGCAAAGGTTTACTTGCTTAAGTCTTCACACATGTGGACAGAAACCCTAAAACAATCATCTTTATCCTTGCTATCTTTTCCTTCCTTCTTCGCTGGATGGGGAGGCCTTATAGGCCTTGTTTATTAGCCCAAAACAGAGATACTTGTTATTGTGATTTCTTGTTGTACTTGACCGTAGGCATATCCTTTCTTCCTCACACGTGTGGTTGTTGATGCCCTAGAAACTGTATTTTCACCTTCCTTGTTCTGCCTCCTTATCTCGCTACTCTTGTAGACCTGTTTCCTTGGCTTTTCATCCTTCTAGTCTTCTTTCTTTGCTTGTGGATTTCATAGTGAATTCGTTATGCTTTTGAGGAGTGGATAGCCTCTATAAATAGAGGCATGTCCCTCTTCTTCAAGCCGACTTGACTGTCCATGAAGCCGACTTGACAGTTTTGTTGTAATTCATCTTTTATTCATTATTTTGTTGCTTGTAGGCTTCGTTGATGCTAGGAGAGGACTTGACTATGCTTGGAGGTGTTCCCATGACCTTGTATGTTGACATATATGATGTAATATGCCCTCAAAGGGTCTCATCATAATTACATTTTGACTTTGACTTTCTAGAAGCACTTGAAAATGTGCTTGACCTATTTTCAATGAGCAAGAAACTCATTGATAAATCATATAAAATAATTTCTCTTTTCTTGAATAAATAGAAATATCAAAATTACATTTATGAAGACCTAGCCTAGTTACATTTCCTTCAACAACTTGTTCTCGAGAACGACTTAACCATCGAATGGTCAGACCAAGCATCTTCCCAAGTCTTTAAACCCATCTCTCTGTACTGCGACCATCCCAGAGAGACTCGACTGTCACAAACTTGCACAGTAAATGAAACAATATTGGGGGTGACTCACTTTCCCTCCTACCACCTTGCATTAAGCCTCGAGTCATGTCTCTACACAAGAGTAATCAACTATCCCATTATCCTCCTCCTAGGCATGGACCCCCATTAGGTAATTATAAATTAATAATTTAATATTAAATAACCAAACCAATTTATTTTGCAAATTCTATTTAGCTCTTTTTTTAGTAATAAGTGAACTTACAATCTTACAATTTTCTTAACCATAATATCTTCTATTTTTTTATTTGTCATGATATATTTCTCAATTAATTTTGTCCAAAACTTTATAAAAATATTTTTAAATCACGAATTTAAATTATATAATCTACACAATTTAAATATCTCAAAAACTTTTTTAAACTATTAAATTTATTCATAAAATAAAAACTAAAACTAAAAAAATCACAATATTTATAAAAAAAGGTTAAAAACATAAAACAGTCCCCGAGCAATAGTAACTTGATGTCAAAAACAATGAATGACCACCATTTAACCGTCAAATTTCTACTTCCCGATGGAGTGACAAGTGGAAAACGATCATTGACGGGGATGGAATTTAACAGGTAAATTTGCCAATTTAAAAATCTATAAAATAATGGGCGAAGAGGTGTGAAAACTGTGAAATTAAGTCCAAGTATTTTGAAATTCCAACGTGAGACGTATTTCTCTATATAACTCGTTCCAACCAGAGATACATCTCTTGTGCAGTAGATGCTTCCCACTAGCGCCTTTTGAATTTGAAAGAGGCGAGAGTCTCGGATGGAATCATGTGCATGTCACGCTCTGTCTGCTCTCATATGGACGACCCATGGTTGAGATAGTCGACACCCATCTTCCAACGGGGCCGAATAAGGATTAGTGGTTTACAGAAGGGATACCAAGCCGCTGAAAATATGGCATCCTCCGGAGAATTTTACCTGTTGTGAATTCTAGTGTCCGGATCATTGTCTGACACAAGGTCGCGCGGTCGAACCTTGTTGTGTTTGGACAAAACCATGGAGCATGTTGTGATCAAAGCGACCGCGGCGGCGAATGCCACCGCGCAGAGTTGTGTAGTATTAATGAAGACAACGTCCAACGGAGCATGGCAGGGCGATAATCCCATGGATTTTTCGCTTCCGCTGCTCTTAGTGCAGATCTGTATTGTGCTGATCGTCACCAGGACGCTGGCTTTTCTGCTCAAGCCGTTGAGACAGCCTCGCGTTATAGCAGAAATCCTGGTAAGTCTTCGGTCAGTATTTTTGTTTTACGATTTTTATAGCGTAGGATTCTCTATTCTTATTAATTGTTGTATGAAGGTGTTGCAGCTTGTAAAGCCTCCATTAAAGCCGTTGTGGGCATTTCTCCATTGACTTTTTCAGTTTTATTGGTGTTTTCTGCAAGTCTTGCAACCCACGATTCTATTTAAGAGGTAAATTTGGTTTCCAGGGAGTTAACCGTTGTTCGGGAAACTTAGTTTTTGTGATCTGACAACTTTTTATGGTAAAATGGATTCCGTGAAGTAGCAAAGCAAGTAGGAATGGGAAGGAGTTGTTCCATTTTTTGTGTTGATAGAAAATTTTGAAGTGAAATTTTGATTTGTGTCATTTAAATTTGTTTTTGTTAAAAAATTTTAAGTTATTTGGATTGTCTAATTTTACTTGTAATTTCAATAAATTCCTTTTGAATTTTAGAGAAATTAGACCAGAAAAATCCATAAATTTTTTTATAAAATCACACTAAAACAACTTGAATTTAAAGTAAAAACACTAAAATAAGAAGACAACTCGAATTTAAAGTCAGAAACACCATCAAATTGGTGGTTTCCTATTCTGGTGTCAGTTTTCATTTTGTCAATAAAAAATGGTTTCCAATTCTGGTGCCAGTTTTCATTATTTTAATAAAGAAAGAAAATTTTGGTGGTATTCGATAGGCCACAATCAACTCATTACAGACAATTTGTCCTTCCGTCAAATTCCATAGGGGAATACTAATCCTGTTTTCGCGCCTCTTACTAATCTGGTTTTAGTGCCTCACAGGTTTTAGAGTTTTTAGTTGGAATTTAATAAAATAATTTTGGGTCAAATGGTAAGTTTAAAATATTTTCTTATTCTATGTATAAATTCAAAGCTATTTTTGATTGTTTTGATGGTTTAAAATAATTTTTGTATTGCATTATTTTTAATTATTTAAAATATTATTTTTAATTACATATATAAATTCAGCACTACAAAAAAAATCTTAAATTATTATTGTAGACTAATTTAGATCACATTCTGAACCATTTCTACCAAAAACATATTAAGAGAAACATTTATAACCGGTATACCGGTGAATGCTGTCATTGGACTTTTCCGGCTTCATTTCGATGGTTGCATTTGTTCCAGCTTAAAGCTTCTGTTCACATCTACCGTCTTTTCATGTAATTTCTCAATCTACTGTCTTTTCATGTAGTTTCCTCAGGTTTCTCTGTTACCGTCTCCCAATCTTGTGCGAGTTTCCTGTTACCGTTTGACTTTGATTGTGAACTCTCTATAATTATAATTATATAATTTACACGATGCTGAATTTATATATGTCATAACAATCAATTTTAAATAATAAAGATTAAGATTTGGTTTAGAAATTTAAATTCAATTTTGAAATTTCATAGAAATCAGTTTTAAACACTAAAGATTAAGATTTAGTTTAAAATTTAAATTCAATTTTGAAATTTCATAAAAATCAATTTTAAACCATAAAGATTAAGATTTAGTTTAAAATTTAAATTCAATTTTGAAATTTCCATAGTTACTGCGTCATGTAAGATTCACCCCAAAAAAACCAAAACAAAACAACAACAACGGCTGTTACCAAAAAAAAATTATGTTTAGACAACGCCGCTTCTTGATCCTTCTTTGCTGGGGCGCAGTGAAACTTACATGAACACAATTTTCCGATTTTGGATTCTCGTATCATGTTGATTTTTTGTTTGTCAATACAGGGTGGAATTCTTCTTGGTCCTTCTGCTTTGGGACGCAGTAAAACTTACTTGAACACAATTTTCCCAAGTAAGGGCACCACTGTATTTGGAACCATTGCAGATTTTGGTCTTCTATTCTTTCTGTTTTTAGTCGGGCTGGAACTGGATCTCCATGCTATTAAGCGAACAGGAAGGAAAGCCTTAGCAATTGCAACAGCTGGAATCACATTACCGTTTCTTGGTGGGGTTGGGGTTGCTTATGTGCTCAGGGCAACGATTTCTAAGGGTGTGGGATATGCACAGTTCCTCGTCTTCATGGGTGTAGCGTTGTCCATCACTGCATTACCAGTGCTGGCTAGGATACTTGCAGAGCTCAAGCTTCTCACAACCGATGTGGGGCAGATGGCCATGGCCGCAGCTGCTGTCAACGATGTGGTAGCTTGGGTTCTTCTGGCCCTGGCCATTGCTCTTTCAGGAACAGACAAGAGCCCGGTGATATCAGTCTATGTTCTGCTATGTGGCATAGGCTTTCTGGTTATTATGTTTTTGGTGGTGAAGCCCATAATGACCAGGATTGGCCACCGCTCCCCTGACAACGAACCGATAAGCGAAATATCCGTTTGCATTACTCTAGCGGGAGTCCTAGTAGCCGGATTTGCAACAGACGCCATTGGGATCGACGCAATCTTCGGAGCTTTTGTTTTTGGGTTGACGATTCCCAAAGATGGCCCCTTTGCAGGGATGCTTATTGAAAAGATTGAAGACTTTGTATCGGCCTTGCTGTTGCCACTGTATTTTGTGTCTAGTGGTTTGAAGACTGATGTGGCAACGATCCGTGGAAGCACATCTTGGGGCTTGCTTGTTTTGGTGATTGTGACGGCGTGTGCCGGCAAGATTCTGGGTACTTTTTTGGTTGCAATTATTCACAAAGTGCCTCGTCGCGAAGCATTGACACTGGGATTCTTGATGAACACCAAAGGATTGGTTGAGTTGATTGTCCTTAACATTGGAAAAGATAGGAAGGTAAAACCCAAATTTCATAAACTGAATTTAAGAAACTGAATTTAGCTCGATTTCATTGTTTGCTTTTGTTTTCTCAGGTTCTAAATGACGAAGCTTTTGCGATCTTGGTGCTCATGGCTCTGTTCACAACTTTCATCACCACGCCAATAGTAACCTTGATATACAAGCCAGCAAGGAAGACGGTTCCATATAAACATAGAAAGATACAGAGAGAGAGGGCAGAGGACGAGCTCAGAATCCTGGCGTGTCTGCACGGTACGAGGAACATACCGGAGATTATGAACCTGATCGAGGCATCCCGGGGGATTCGAAAGCCTGCTATGCGCCTCTACATCATACACTTAGTGGAGCTGTCGGAGAGGTCTTCTGCGATCATGATGGTTCACAAGGCCAGGAAAAATGGGCTTCCCTTCTGGAACCGCAACCGTTCCCAACAGGACCAGATAGTTGTTGCGTTCGAGGCGTATGAGCAGTTGAGCAAGGTAGCGGTGAGGGCCATGACCGCCATCTCTGCCATCCAGGACATGCACGAGGACATCTGCAACATTGCGGACCAGAAACGGATAGCCATGATCATACTCCCCTTCCACAAATACCAGCGGGTCGACGGTGTCCTGGAATCCGTGACCTTGGGATTTCGGACTGTAAACCAGAAAGTGTTGAAGCACGCTCCCTGCTCAGTGGGCATCCTGTTGGACAGGGGTCGACTCGGGGGTCAGTCCCAGCTGGCGCCTTCGAATGTAGACCACCACATCGCGGTCCTGTTTTTCGGAGGACCAGATGACCGAGAGGCTTTGGTATTCGGAAGAAGAATGGCGGAACATCCGGGGATTAAGCTGACGGTCATACGGTTCCTGCCGGGGACCGATTTCGACCACACCGCCATCAACCTCACTCCTTTGCTGACCCACGAGGACGAGACGCACCAGCAACTGTACAAGTTTTCGAATGCAGAAATGAACAGAGAGCGCGAGAAGGAGCTGGACGAGGAAGCCTTGAAAGTGGTAAATAAGGAGGTGTCGAATCCCAGGAAATCCCCTGAAGGTGAAGGTGAGAATGAGGACGAGTCGATCGTGTTTGAAGAGCGGGAGACCAGTAACACGGTGGCGTCTGTGCTGGAAATCGCGAGGAGCAACAGATATCACATGTTTTTGGTGGGAAGGGGACGCTTCCCGTCTCCACTGGTGGCAGACTTGGCAGATCGGACAGCAGAGTGTCCGGAATTGGGTGCGATCGGGGATCTCCTCACCTCTTCTTCCACCGTTCGAATCACCGCATCAGTATTGGTGATTCAGCAACACGATGTCATTCATAAGGATGAGGTAGCCTTTTCAAAAACCTCACCCTCCCAACATCACAACCCTGCTTGCTAGTTTTCCTTTCATTGTAAAGTGCTGCTTGCTAGTTTTCATTTCATTGTAAAGTGTTGAATCCCAAGTTAAAGGCCAACTCATTTTCTCACAACCCTGATTGCTAGTTTTCCTTTCATTGTAAAGTGCTGAATCCAAGTATTTACGATAGTATGTAATGTATTGAGCATTGGCAAAGGATTGACCTCACCATAACGTCAACTACTCATTTTCTCACAACCCTGCAGGGCTATTCTTCCTTGCATTGTAATGTGCTAAAAGCCAAGTATTTAGGAAATAAAATAGTATGCAACATATCAAAAGCTTAAGTAAGTCTTGAGAAAACATCATCTTTTGAAAGTTAAAAGCTAAATATTAAAAGTTAGTTAAGGAGGGAAGGAATAAAATCATATATAATGTATTGAAAGTTTAGAAAAAAAAATAATATACAATAGGGTGAATGTTAATTAAATATTGGAAAAGAAAAATATGTTATATTATATTGAAAGCTAAGTATGGAGGAAGAAATTCAAAAGTGAATTTCATATGTTATTGATTTTTATGTTTATTTTTAGAACATTAATATTTTTTGGTTGTGATATATGTTAAGTTATACTAATAATGATAATATTATTTAAGAAAACACTAATAAAGTAGATATATCAAAAGTGATTAATCATAAAACATAAGGAAAGAGATAAAAGGAAAAAAAAACATTTTATAGTCATATAATGAGCACAATGCCTAAAAACCAAAAAATATTCAAATCTTGATAATCACAGACATTGTTTCCAACAATACAAAGACAAAACCCCACTTGTATCACACTATTGCCAAAATATCATATAATGACCGGTATCCACACTATTGTGAGAATATCATATAATTCACGATATTGAGAGAACAAAAATTCATAAAATCCACAATGAAAATATATTGTTTTTTTATTATAATAATAATAAAAATATTTTTATTTTTATTTTTATTTGTAAGACAATGGATCCTTTTCAGTGGTGATTTGAACGTTAAAT
>APFE031575247.1:15290-34072 GCA_000404065.3 Pinus taeda | reverse complement strand
TACAATTTGATTATTTTTAACTTAACTTTTATTAATGTATTTTTTAATTTTTTTATTTACTTTGAATCGTATGTAAGTAAAATGTATATATTTTTGATTTATAATTAGTTCATCATTTATTTATCAATGCTGTGTTTTAGTATTTTTTTATTAATTCTTTATTTATTTTTTTTTGGTTTTTCACTATTTCAATTATATTATATATTATATATTATATTATATATATATAATATAATATATTAATTATATAATTTTTTAATTGTTTATTTTGTTTCGTTTTAATGGGCGTGCGCGATGAACGCTACTCTATGTGTTGTGCTCTCTGCGTAACGTCCGGATGGTCCTGCCTTTTTCATCCGATTTATTTATATATTATTATATATAATATTGTTTTAATTATTTTTATGTATTGTGTTTTTAATAATTATATTATTTATTTGGTTAATTTTGATATTATATATTTTTATTTTATTAATATTTATTTAGTTGACCCTTTTAGGATTAAGGTTTGTATTTCTATTATAAATATTTGATTTATTGATTTTGCTCTCCATCTATGTTTTGATGATGAACCTCGGTAGGGGTTCAAAACGGGTGGACCCTTAGTTATCAATGTGATTTTTCCAGAAGATTTTTGTTTAATTTTATTTTTTTGCTTTTTAACATGTGATAAGTATCAATAAGGGTTCAAAAGGGGTGGACTCTAAGTTATAAATGTGATTTTTTTTGAAGATTTTTGCTTAGATTTTTATTTTTGTTTTATAACATGTGATATAGATTATTATGTTTCCTATCCTCTTGATCGAAGTTGGTTTTTCTTAGATATCTAATATATAAGAAAGAAGCTTCACAATATGGAATCCAAGAGGCTCCCAAAAATTGCTTCTAACTTGTCAAAACCCCCAAGTTATAAATGTGATTTTTTTTGAAGATTTTTGCTTAGATTTTTATTTTTGTTTTATAACATGTGATATAGATTATTATGTTTCCTATCCTCTTGATCGAAGTTGGTTTTTCTTAGATATCTAATGTATAAGAAGAAGCTTCACAATATGGAATCCAAGAGGCTCCCAAAAATTGCTTCTAACTTGTCAAAACCCCCACCTATGCCTCAAGTGTGGGTGGCTATGTTTAGATATCTAATGTATAAGAAGAAGCCTCACAATATGGAATCCAAGAGGCTCCCAAAATTTGCTTCTAACTTTAGTCAAAACCCCCACCTACTCCATGAGGTTGCTCTCTTGGCTCAACCTTTGGGGATCAAGATTGAAATCATCATGGGAAGCAAGGACAATATCAAAGAAACTATTACCTCTAGTTTTAAGGATAAGATGTGGGATGCTAAGGAGTTGGGGGTAAAAGGAAGCTATAGGGAGGTGATCAACTCCACCCTCTATAAACATAATTATCTCTCTATGTTGACTAGCACTAAGAAGAAAATGAACATTGCCAAGATTAGAACCAACTCTCATGAGAGCTTCGAAGTGAGACGGGGCGGTGGTCTACTCCCGAGAATTTGTCAGATTTGTGATACTAAGAAGTTGGAAGATGAAAAACACTTCCTTTTAGATCTTGCCCACATCGGCTCTCAATTCCCTATCATCAGCCACACCTCCAATCTTCTTGACTTATTAAGTTAGCCCAAGTATAACGATCTTCAAAAGCTTCTTTTTTTCCTTGCTCTTTGATCACAGAAACAAATTTTGAAAAATGACAATTATACTCTTTTCTTTTGGTGCCATAAACCACATTAATCTTAATAAATGTTAATCATCATTATTTAATTAATTTAAATCAATATTTATTATTTATATATATTTGACTTTATTGAATCAATATTTAATTTATTAATATATTCCTTAAACTTTAATTAAAATAATATTCAAATATTTTAATATTTTTTTGCGATTTAACTATTTTTTTACATGTACACAAGTTCAAAATTAATTTAATTATTATTTAATTTCATTTTAAAAATAAATTATTATAATAACCATAATTAAAATCAACCCTATATCATACTAATAAACCCTGCGTTAAAATTTCCAAACCAAGTTACCAATTAGAAATAAAAGTGCCTCCTATATTGAAGATTAAGCTAGTGCCACCCATCTTAAACCCCATGAAAACAATTCCACGCTGATAAGATTAAGTTATATTGTTTATTTCGATTAAACAAGCTTCCCTCTTAGAATATGAATATCTGCGAATCGTCCTTTTCTTATTTCGTGGTACATACATCAAAGTGTGTCCCTGCAATTCACCACGACAGGTGCTGCTCCTCGGGGCGTCATAATCTCGCTTATCGTGTCACACTGGAAAACCGCCGGCATCTTATTAAATTTATTTACAAGTCATAAAATATTAAATACACAAATTTTTAAAGAAGTGAAATCACAGACGTCTCCAATAAATTTAAAATAACGTTCACCACCTGAATACGGATCCCTTACAGCATCTTTTTATTCAACCAATATTGTTAGAAGTTTAAACACGATTCAGGATTCCAAATGGTTTATTTTTTTATTTTTTATACATACAAAAATCTATCCTATGTCAAATTAATAGTGGGATAGTTGTTATCTGCTGATGTAGGTTTATTTATTATTGTTATTCTAAGAAAGCAACCCAATAAATTTTAAAGATTGATGATGTATATAACAAATTAATAAAGGTGTTGTCTATCATGACTTTACTTGGATGGTAATATCAGATAAAAACATTAAAAAATTATAAAGGTGTTTATTAATATACAATTTTTTATTAATGTTACAATTTTGCTAGGATAGTGACTTTTTAAAGTGAAAAAAAAATTCAAGAAATTTGACTTGGGTTAAAATGGTTTTTTTATTGGTAGAAATAAATTTAGCTTTACTAAAAATCTTTTTGGCATCCAAAATCTTGAAACTTGATAATCGTAAATTATCCGAGATTAGACTACTTAACCTGAAAAGACCAAATTCCCCAGAGCACACCAACAAAACTAAGTATTTATGGTTCCCCACCTAACAATTGAAACACCGCCACAGAACTAAAGATCTATGTTGCCTAGTAACTCCGTGGAACTGTTGGCTCAATATTCCTGGCCTTTGATAATGTCGTTGACCTCTGGTAGAATTTAGTTATAATTCAGTGGAAACTTCACTCGGCCCTGATAGAAAAAATGAGAACGACACCCTGTCTATTCTTTTTGCATGGAGTGGTCTTAGAATCATGACATCAACACCCTTTTTTTCTCAATGTTACTCAACCTTCTCTGACTGAGGCTGCCTTTATCATTATGAATCTACCACCCAACGTTAGCCATATGTAATCCCAGTTGGACAATTTATTACAAAATTTTGTGATGAGCCACTCCTAGTCGAGCATATTATACTCGCGGGGTTTTAAATGAAAACCCAAGTACTTGAAACCCCCAGACATGGAGTGTATATTAACCCCAAATAATGAGGCAATTTTGAGAATCTTTGTCGCTTCCCCATCATCTGAAATTAGATTTGTTTTAATTTTATTAATGGTTAAATCGAAAGCCTTACCAAATTCTTCAAATATCATGTGGAAGGATTCCCACTCTGATATTTTGGCAACCTCAACACACAGGACATCATCCATGAACATAAGGTGAGATAACTTGCAATTTCTTAAGATCCCACATCTAGAAATGGTTCCATCTATTTTATTGGAATCTATTCCACTACTAAAAACATCCATGATAAGGATAAATAAGAGGGGAGAGAGGGCACAGTCTTGTCTAAGTCGCCTTTGTATTTTGAAAAATTGAGTGGGATGACCATTGATGAGGATAACCATAGAAACCATTGTGTTATGTGCCTTAATCCATTGTACATGTATTTTCTGTAAACCCATCTTGTATAAAATCATTGTGACAAACTCTCAATCCACACAGTCATATGCCCTATTGAGATCGATCTTCATGAGACAAGATTTTAGCTTCTTCAATTTGACTGAATGGATGCACTCTTGAGCAATGGAAACAACATCTTGAATTCTCTTATTAGACAAGGAACCAAACAGCTCATGTTATCCATGATAACTCCTAGAAATAATTTTTAGTTTTATTAGTCAACGTTTTCCATCACTGATCTTTGCATCTATCTGTTGTTTTTCTGAAAAAGGTTGCTATGCTCTGCAAAGGAGGAAGAATAGGTTTAGTCTAAATTGTTTTGGAAAAGTTCTCTAAAATCCATTTCTTTCACTCATCCTTTGTCTTTCAACTCTATCCACAATTACTCATTCCTACTGTAGTCGCATTAACCCATTCCAACTCTAGTCGTGTTTCCCCATTTTCCTTTGTAATACTTCAAAACATTAATAAACATGTTGCAGTCCTTTTAAAGGCCAAGACCCACAAAATATATCACAATGTACCTTTTCGTCGATTATCATATCCAAGTCACTCCTTTGTCTCGCAAATTGCAATATCGCATAATTCTCGACCGATATCGCATATCACAAAATCCCTCACCGATTGAGATATTGCAAGTCGCTCCTCCGCCTCACCGATTGCGATAAATCTTGTCGATTGTAATATATCCTCCGCCTTGCCGATTGTGATATATGTTCTGCCTATCGATTTTGATATATGTTCCACCTGCCAAATGCGATAGACCTCGCTGATTGCGATAAGTCTTTCTCTCGTTAATTGCCATATCACAATCAGGGATCGCACAGTCATAAGTTCCTGCTCCCCGAATTTATTTCTAACTTGCAACTGCCACATGCGAAAACATCCCAAATGCAATATTTTATGTGATGCATTCTATAAACCGTCATGTTCGAAAAATTGGGGAATTACCATAAATCAATGTTAAAAGTCCGTCCTCTATATTGCAATTGCGATAAATGGCCTAGCTCAACGAGTAATAAATTTCCATTTCGCCTTCTGGTCAACATTTATTTAGCAGCATGGTCATCAAACAGAACGTAGATAAAAGAGGGCAACGAGATAGAGAAGGAAGTGAAACACAGAGGGAAGTGAGGTACAAAGACAATGAGACACTTTCAAACACATTTCAATTAACGAACAACACACCTACCAGTAGGATAAAGGCCCAGAAAAACACAACATAATTCAAAAGGCCATATGTATGAATTTCCACAAATACAGTGCCACACTACAAATATTTTTATTTTCATAAATAATTGTAACAAAAAATCCCTATGAAGGCTCATGTTTTATTAAATGAAATAGGATTAGATGTCATAGATGCCAATCGAATCTAGCCCAGGTGGCAGATAATGTAAAGAGATCTTTTCTCTATAAATAAAAATTTTCGACTTTGAGAAAAGGAGGGGGATCGATGATGTGAGAACACCACTTTTGTATACTTTTCAATTAATAAAAATACAGTTTGCAGCAATACTCTGTTTTAACCTGAGATTCATTTTTGTCTTCAGTTCCATCCTACCATGCTCCTAAGTTGTTATCATTTTTCATGGCTTATTTGATTACTTGGAATTCAATGTTATATTGCTCCAACTTCCTTCAATTTTGTTGTGATTACTGTAAATTTCCATATTCACATTAGTAAACTAAAGAATGCCTCAACTTCCACAAAACAATTTTGTTTGTAATTAATTTTATTTAATTGACTCCATGCACAATGGTGGCTATCCTCACACTCTTTCACCTACAAAAAAAATCACATAGAAAACCAAAGTTAGCCATTTGTATTATTGGGCTTATCATAGTCAAATTTTTTAAATATATTGAGAGAGACCTCTAATATTGGAAGGGCTAACTTCCAATCAAAAGTTGGTTTGAAATAGTTACACGAGGTTGAGGGTTGACACAACCCAACTTGTTCCAGCCTGGTGATAACATTTTGCGCGTCTGTCGGGAGTTGAAAAGCTCCTTTTCCTAGATTCTCTTTGAGTCTATTCATTCTGATTCCTGAGGGTAACAAGAAATCATAGTTTTCTGAAGGTTGTGATATTACCCTGGCAACTCCAATTTAAAAAGATCCTGAAGATTGAAGCTTCATGGTGAATCCACTGCTTACAGATCAGTAGCTTAAAGAAGTTCCAAGATGAGTTCTACCGCAAGAAGAAATGTCAGGTATGCTTCTATGGATCGGTCTCACATATATGGTTTTCCAAATCCTATGCCTTGTGTTGATTGGTCAACCCATCTTCCCATATTTAAAGATGAAAAGAAAGATGATGTTGGTCTACATTTGGTTAAATTCCATATATGTGTATGCATATTGAGTGTTGATTTTCCTGAGGATTGTCTCATGAAGATGTTTATGGCTACTCTAGAAGACAAAGCTAGAGTATGGTATGAAGGGTTTCCTTCAGGAAGCTTGTGTTCTCTTAAAGATTTCCATAGAATATTTTTTGGACATTATGGGAAGTCTCATCCTTCATCACCATTGTTTCAAGATTGTTGAAATTTTTGGAAAGGTTTCATTCAATATCTCAAAAGTATTGATGATGATGTAGAATGTATGGATGATGAGGAGATGTTAGAGGCACTTTATGAATTTTCTTCTCAAACTAGTTGTCATGATGATCAAGAATTTTTCCAACAAGCAGATGTCTCTTCTTTAGTTGAAGATGAAATGGATCAAAAATTTGACAGTCAAGTCATATTACATGAAATCCATGAAGATTTGCAGCCCTATCAATCTATATGCAGTCAAAGGTATGAGTCCTTTTCTGATATTTTATGTCAAGAAGAAACTCCTCAAGATCAGGTGGTTGAAAATACATGCATGAAGATTCTGAACAAAGAGGTAACATGTGATGAAAGTTGTCTACCTAGACAAGAACTTTTTTCCATTAAGGATTTTGTCTCGGTTGAAGTGCATGATAGTTCACTTTTAGGTAAACCTAAGTTACATGAAGAGTTGAATACACAAGTTTTACCTATTCTATTTTAGGATCATCAAAATGACATTTATGAAATGTTTATATAGGAGTTGTTAGTGTTCAAACTCAAGATGACATTCCTCAAGAAAAACTAGTAAAGGTTATATCTGATTTGTTTGATAAGAAAAAGAGTAGTTTTGATACACACAATATGGATGTCATGTTTGAAGATGTTCAAAGATACATGGATGTTTTTGTTGATTTACATAGAAGGGAAGATAAATCTATTGTTTCCTTTTTATTTGATGATGTTCTTGGAATTGAAGATTTAGGACAACAAAGACTATCAGTTATGAACAAATTCAGTCCTTATGGTGTTACTCATCAAGAAAAGGTGGTTTTTCATGATTATCAAGATCGTTTGGTAAATATATTCTAGTCATTAGTGTAGCTGAATTTTATTTCATTTATAAGCTCAAGTTATGGATTGAGTTTTTTTTATGAGTTGTCAATAGTTGATCCACTACTGATTTTTTTCAAGCACAGTCAAGAAGCGCAGGTGTTGGATGAAATCTTTTACTAGTTATACTGGAGATTTCATATTGCTTGAATTAAGCAGGTGGATTTTCAGATGTTAGAGTACGGTTATTGGTACATAAATAAGCTTTTTGAACAAGCATTTCCTTTAGCTTTAGATTACATTTTGCAGTTTTCTTTTCAGTTTGGTAAAGTGGGTTTGAACGTAGTCTTCAAATAGAGATCAACCCAATGATTAGGAAACTTGTCTACTGGTTCTTTGCTGCACCATAGGGGTGCAACATCCCCATTGGAGCCATTATTATTTATGATAACTCCTAGAAATAATTGTTAGTTTTATTAGTCAAAGTTTTCCACCACTAATTGTTGTTTTTCTGAAAAAGGTTGCTATGCTTTACATTTGAAAATTAAAGGAGGAAGAACAGGTCTAGTCTAAATTGTTTTGGAGAAGTTCTCTAAAACCCATTTCTTTCACTCATCCTTTGGCTTTCAACTCTCGCTGCAATTACCCATTCCTACTCTAACCTCATTAACCCATTCCAACTCTAGCCGTGTTTGCCCATTTTCCTTTGTAATACTTCAAAACATTAATAAACATGCCACAATCCTTTTAAAGGTTGGGACCCACAAAATATAATGCAATGTCCCTTCCCATCGATTATGATCCAAGTCCCTCCTCCACCTCGCTGATTGAGATATTTCTTCCCCCGCTGATTGCGATATCACATAATTCTTCACTGATATTGCATATCACAAAATCCCTTACTAATTGCGATATCACAAGTCTCTCCTCTGCTTCGCTGATTGCGATAAATCTCGTTGATCGTGATATATACTCCACCTTGCTGATTGCGATATATGTTTCACCTACCGACTTTGATAGACCCCACCAATTGCAATATATGTTCCGCCTGCTGGCTGCAATAGACCCCACCGATTGTGATAAGTCTTTCTCCCACCGATTGCGATATCGCAATTAGGAATCCACAGTCATAAGCTCATGCTCCCCAAAGTTCTTTCTGACTTGCAATTGTGATGCGTGAGAACATCCCAGATGCGATATTTTATGTGATGCATTCTATAAACCGTCACATCCAGAAAATCGGGGAATTACCATAAATCAATGTCAAAAGGTCATCCTTTTTATTTTGATTGCGATAAATGACCCAAATCAACGAGCATTAAACATCCATTTCACTTTCCGGTCAGAGGACAGCGAGGGAATTTTCAACATTTATTTAGTAGCATGGTCATCAAACAAAACGTAGAGAAAAGAGGGCAACGAGACACAGAAGGCAGTGAAACACAGAGGGAAGTGAGGCACAGAGACAACGAGACACTTTCAAACACGTTTCAATTAGCGAACAACACACTTACCAGCAAGATGAAGGCTCCGAAACAACACAACACGATTCAAAGGGCCAGATGTATGAATTTCCACAAATACAATGCTGCACTACAAATAGTTTTATTTTCATAAATAATTGTAACAGAAAATCCCTATGAAGGCTCATGTTTTATTAAATCAAATAGGATTAGATCTCACAGATGTCAATCGAATCTAGCCTAGGTGGCAGATAATGTAAAGAGATCGTTTCTCTATAAATAATGAGATTTTTGACTTTGAGAAAAGGAGGGCAATTGATGATACGGGAACACCACTTTTGTATACTTTTCAGTTAATAATAATACAATTTGCAGCAATACTCTGTTTTAACCTGAGATTCATTTTTGTTTTCAATTCCATCCTACCATGCTCCTAAGTTGTTATCATTTTTCATGGCTTATTTGATTACTTGGAATTCAATGTTAAATTGCTCCAACTTCCTTCAATTTTGTTGTGATTAATGTAAATGTCCATATTGACATTAGTAAACCAAAGAATGCCTCAACTTCCACAAAACAATGTTGTTTGTAATTAAATTTCTTTAATTGATTCCATGCCTAATGGCGGTTGTCCTCACACTCTTTCACTTGAAAAACAAATCACATAGAAAACTAGAGTTAGCCATCTATATTTCTGGGCTTATCATAGTCAAAAATTTTAAATATATTGAGAGAGCCATCTCAGATTGGAAGGGCTAACTTCCAATCAAAAGTTGGTTTGAAATAGTTACACTGGGTTGAGGGTTGACACAACCAACCTGTTCTAGCCCAATGATAACTCTCAATCCACACAATCATATGCCCAATTGAGATCAATCTTCATGAGACAAGCTTTTGGCTTCTTCAATTTGACTGAATGGATGCACTCTTAAGCAATGGAAACAACATCTTGAATTCTCTTGTTAGAAAATAATTATGTCCCATTTAGAAAAGTCTAAGTTTGATCTTCAAGATATTACGACCTCGGCCTCGCATTAGGAGGGATTTGATCCCTGTCGAAATAACTTACTCGGCCCTTACTCCAATAATTATAATAATTAAATTGATCACATGAAAAGCGTAATATGGCTCGTCTGAAGAAATTGATTCAGTTTGAGAATGACTCCCTCACACAATCGATTTTCGTGGTAACTTTGTCCAGGAACGATGATCTCGTTCTCCATGACCAACAAGATCGACCCTTGAAATTGATTGATGGCCTACCTTGCTAATTATTTTTTCCTTGAAATTGATTTCCTTGCACAAATAATGTTGGCCCTTATAATGTCATTGAATTCAACCCTCCAGGTGTAGAAATTTGACCCAACTAATAAGGTAAGCCTGGATAAGGAAATGTGATGATTTTATCTCGACCCCTTCAAACTGAAGAATACCCCTCCTACTAATTTGACCATTTAGCCTCAGGAATAATAAGAAATTAATTCTTTTGAGTCAGCTTCCATAGCCACCAGATTAACCTATAATACAAAAGCTATCTAGGGAGTGTCTTTAAACCCCAAAACCAATAACTATTTTTTTTCTCAAAAGGGAAAAAATGAAATTTTCTTCATTAACAATTTTTTTTTTTACATATACTTGGATCTTAAACATAGCATAATGCATGTCCATATTCTACAAAATATCATAGCTACTATTATTGTCAAAAAAGGACCCAAAAAAACATAGCTACAATTTCTATCAAAAAAGGACAAAAGACACCGACATTGAGACAAATACTAGCCACAAGAGGAGAAACTATATTGTCATCATAGTGGGAGATCTACAAAGTCCAAAAGACATCATCAAAATGATAATTGGAAGAAAAGACCAAATTCAACTGCAGATGCTCATATTAGATCTCAAAAGAGCCTAATCCACAACTCCTATCCTCAATAATTAAAAAAAAAAAAAAATGAAACTAGGAAAGGGTGATAGTCCACACTTGGAGAGTATATCGACCTTAATATTTTGTTCCCTATAAACATGCTAAAAAGTAACCTCAATGAAAGTGGTCACAATATCTTGAATCTATTTCTTCTAGTTGTAAAGAGTGGGAAACTCCAATGTACATCGCCCTTGGACCCAATTGATCATGGCAAGAGAATCTCCTATGATCAGAATTTTATCAATATCGAGCCATGAAGAGCATTGAAGAGCTTCCTATAAAGCTATCAATTTAGCTCTGCAATTATCGCCCTACCTCTGAACCAATGAAAACGATAATGCAGAGTAGGATCAATGTGGAGAGCAACTCCACATCTGCATATCCCTTCAGAGGAAGCCCCATCAAATGAACAAATAGGATAGATACCATTGAGATCAATGAGAGTAATGGACCGAGGAGGGACCTTTGGGACCCAGGGACAAATTTCCTGCAAATATGCCACAATGCTCAGGACAACAATCTTTATATCAAGATTTTTTCCTCAAAAAATATGGGCTTTTGTAGCTCTCCAAATGCCCTGTATGATATAAAGTGGGACCGTCTTATGGGCTTTCACTCAGAGAGCCCATTGAATAATGCAATCATGAATGGAGGAGAATTATTTGATTATAAAGGCTCCTAGAAGAGTGGAAACCTCCTCCCATATCACAACAACAAAGGGACATCTCAAAAATAGATGGATAATGTCCTCTAAATCCACCCCACACAGAGTACAATTGCCAAGTCTGACGAAGCATATTGTCCCAAGTCAAAATACGATTATGAATAACTAAACATGAGAAGCATTTGATCTTTAAAGGGGCTTCCCACTTCCATGGTTGTGTAGTGCACTCCAAATAGGGCAAAGATTGGGGGTTAGATGAAATATGGGCATACACTTCACTAACATGAATCTTGTCTTTCCGGATATGTGCCCCCCACACAAACCAGGCCTGTTTCTGGGTAAGGCAAATGTCAGCCAGACATAGGATACTATGATAACCTTCCCACTCAATCATCAAATCGACTGAAATTCCAATCTGCCATGCATGAGGCCAAGCAGGAACAACATAGGTGGTTCAAACTCTATCCCAAAGGATAGAAAGCGTATTAATTCCATACATCTTTAGAATATTGATGATTATGATTGAAATTAGATTATTGTCAGGTAATCCTTTAATGAAATCCAATCCAAGTTTGATTTTTTGACCATCATCAACCCGTCATTGGAGATTATTGCAAAGCCATAGGATTTCATGTCTAAGGCTTCACCAAATAATTGATACTTTGGAAATAAATGGTGCCCAACAACAACCCACTCCTCCAGCCCAACTTTCTGGATGTATTTTCCAAACATGATGCTTTGTCACAATCCCCTTTCATTGAAAAATCTCCAAAGATTCAATGCCAATAATGCCAAATTAAATCTCCAAGAATCTATGATACCCCATCCCCCCAACTTAATGGGTATGGCTATATAATTTAATCTGATTAGATGAATCCTTTTGCTAGCTCTAGTATCATACCATAGGAATTTGGCTATAATGGAATCGATTTTGTTGATGACAGATTGGGGAATATGGAAAAGATGAATCCAAAATATAGGGATGCTAAGTAAGACCGCCTTTATCATTATGACTTTGCCACCCAACATTAGCCATATGTGATCCCAATTAGACAATTTATTATTAAATTTTGTGATGAGCCACTCCCAGTCGAGTATATTATACTCGCGGAGTTTTAAATGAAAACCTAAGTACTTGAAACCCCAAAACATGGGGCATATATTAACCTTAAATAATGAGGAAATTTGAAAATCTTTGTCGCTTCCCCATCATTTGAAATTAGATTTGTTTTAGTTTTATTAATGGCTAAATCGAAAGCCTTACCAAATTCTTCAAATGTCATGTGGAAGGATTCCCACTCTGATAAATTGGCAACCTCAACGCACAGGACATCATCCATGAACATAAGGTGAGATAAATTGCAATTTTTTAAGATCCCACATCCAGAAATGGTTCCATCTATTTTATTGGAATCTATTCCACTACTAAAAACGTCCATGATAAGGATAAATAAGAGGGGACAGAGGCCACAATCTTTTCTAAGTTGCCTTTGTATTTTGAAAAATTGAGTTGGATGACCGTTGATGAGGATAACCATAGAAACCATTGTGATACATGCCTTAATCCATTGCACATGTATTTTCTGTAAACCCATCTTATATAAAATCATTGTGAAAAACTCTCAATCCACACAGTCATATGCCCTATTGAGATCGATCTTCATGAGACAAGATTTTAGCTTCAATTTGACCGAATGGATGCACTCTTGAGCAATGGAAACAAAATCTTGAATTCTTTTATTAGACAAGGAACCAAACAACTCCTATTATCCATGATAACTCCTAGAAATAATTTTTAGTTTTATTAGTCAAGGTTTTCCACCACTGATCTTTGCATCTATCTGTTGTTTCTCTGAAAAAGGTTGCTATGCTTTGCATTTGAAAATTAAAGGAGGAAGAATAGGTCTAGTCTAAATTGTTTTGGAGAAATTCTCTAAAATCAATTTCTTTCACTCATCCTTTGTATTTCAAATCTTTCCACAATTACTCATTCCTATTGTAGTCGCATTAACCCATTCCAACTCTAGCCGTGTTTCCGCATTTTCCTTTGTAATACTTCAAAACATTAATAAACATGCCGCAATCCTTTTGAAGGTAGGGACCCGCAAAATATATCACAATGTACCTTCTCGTCGATTATCATATCCAAATCCCTCCTTTGTCTTGCCAATTGCAATATCACATAATTCTCCACTGATATCGCATATCACAAAATCCCTCGTCTATTGAGATATCACAAGTCTCTCCTCCACTTTGCCAATTGCGATAACTCCTGTCGATTGTAATATATCCTCCACCTTGACGATTGCGATATATGTTCTGCCTATCAATTGTGATATATGTTCCGCTTGCCTATTGCGATAGACCCAATCGATTGCGATAAGTATTTCTCCCGTTAATTGCCATATCGCAATCAGGGATTGCACCATAAGTTCATGCTCCCCGAATTTATTTCTGACTTGCAATTGCAATGTTTAAAAACATCCCAAATGCGATATTTATGTGATGCATTCTATAAACCATCACATCCAGAAAATCGGGGAATTACCATAAATCAATATTAAAAGTCCTTCCTCTATATTGTAATTGCGATAAATGGTCCAGATCAATGAGCAGTAAACATCCATTTCACCTTCTGGTCAGTGTTTATTTGGCAACATGGTCATCAAATAGAATGTAGATAAAAAGGGCAATGAGACAGAGAAGGAAGAAAAACACAGAGGGAAGTGAGGCACAAAGATAGCGAGACACTTTCAAACACGTTTCAATTAACGAACAACAAACCTACCAACAGGATAAAGGCCCAGAAACAACACAACACGATTCAAAAGGCCAGACGTATGAATTTCCACAAATACAGTGCCACACTATAAATAGTTTTATTTTCATAAATAATTGTAACAAAAAATCCCTATGAAGGCTCATGTTTTATTCAATGAAATAGGATTAGATCTCATAGATGTCAATAGAAGCTAAGCCAGGTGGGAGATAATGTAAAGAGATCTTTTCACTATAAATAATGAAATTTTCAACTTTGAGAAAAGGAGGGGGATTGATGATGTGAGAACACCACTTTTGTATACTTTTCAATTAATAAAAATATAGTTTGTAGCAATACTCTATTTTAACTTGAGATTCATTTTTGTTTTCAGTTCCATCCTACCATGCTCCTAAATTATTATCATTTTTCACTGCTTATTTGATTACTTGGAATTCAATGTTATATTGCTCCGACTTTCTTCAATTTTGCTATGATTACTGTAAATGTCCATATTCACATTAGTAAACCAAAGAATGCCTCAGCTTCCACAAAAAAATGTTGTTTGTAATTGATTTTCTTTAATTGACTCCATGCACAATGGTGGTTGTCCTCACGCTCTTTCACCTGCAAAAAAAATCACATAGAAAACTAGAGTTAGCCATTTGTATTTTTGAGCTTATCATAGTCAAAATTTTTAAATATATTGAGAAAGACTTCTTAGGCTAACTTCCAATCAAAATTTGGTTTGAAATAGTTACACAAGGTTGAGGGTTGACACAACCCAACTTGTTCCAGCCCGGTGATAACATTTTGGTGCATTTGCCAGGAGCCGAAAAGCTCCTTTTCCTGGATTCTCTTTGAGTCTCTTCATTCTGATTCTTGAGGGTAATAAGAAATCATAATTTTCTTAAGGTTGTGATATTACCCTGGCGACTCCAATTTAAAAAGATCCCGAAGATCAAAGCTTCATGGTGAATCCACTACTTATAGATCAATAGCTTAAAGAATTTCCAAGATGAGTTCTACCGCAAGAAGAAATGTCAGGTATGCTTCTATGGATCGGTCTCACATCTATGGTTTTCCAAATCCTATGCCTTGTGTTGACTGGCCAACCCATCTTCCCATATTTAAAGATGAAAAGAAAGATGATGTTGGTCTACATTTGGTTAAATTCCATATACGTGTATGTAGATTGAGTGTTGCATTTCCTAAGGATTTTCTCATGAAGATGTTTATGGCTACTTTAGAAGACAAAGCTAGAGTATGGTATGAAGGGTTTCCATCAGGAAGCTTGTGTTCTCTTAAAGATTTCCATAGAATATTTTTTGGACATTATGGGAAGTCTCATCCTTCATCACCATTGTTTCAAGACTGTTGTAATTTTTGGAAAGGTTTCATTCAATATCTCAAAAGTGTTGTTGATGATGTAGAATGTATGGATGATGAGGAGATGTTAGAGGCACTTTATGAATTTTCTTCACAAACTAGTTGTCATGATGATCAAGAAGTTTTCCAACAAGTAGATATCTCTTCTTTAGTTGAAGATGAAATGGATCAACAATTTGATAGTCAAGTCATATCACATGAAATCCATGAAGATTTGCAGCCTTGTTAATCTATATGCAATCAAAGGTATGAGTCCTTTTATGATATTTTATTTGAAGAAGAAACTCCTCAAGATCAGGTGGTTGAAAATACACGCATGAAGATTCTGAACAAAGAGGTAACATGTGATGAAAACATAAAGATGTCAATCGAATCTAGCCTAGGTGGTAGATAATGTAAAGAGATCGTTTCTCTATAAATAATGAGATTTTTGACTTTGAGAAAAGGAGGGCGATTGATGATATGAGAGCACCACTTTTGTATACTTTTCAGTTAGTAAAAATACAGCTTGCAGCAATACTCTGTTTTAACCTGAGATTCATTTTTGTTTTTAGTTCCATCCTACCATGCTCCTAAGTTGTTATCATTTTTCATGGATTATTTGATTACTTGGAATTCAATGCTATATTGCTCCAACTTCCTTCAATTTTGCTGTGATTACTGTAAATGTCCATATTCACATTAGTAAACCAAAGAATGCCTCAGCTTCAAAAAAATAATGTTGTTTGTAATTGATTTTCTTTAATTGACTTCATGCCCAATGGTGGTTGTCCTCACACTCTTTCACCTAAAAAACAAATCACAAAGATAACCAAAGTTAGCCATCTGTATTTTTGGGCTTATCATAGTAAAAAATTTCAAATATATTGAGAGAGACCTCTCAGATTGGAAGGGCTAACTTCCAATCAAAAGTGGTTTGAAATAGTTACACTGGGTTGAGGGTTGACACAACCAACCTATTCCAGCCCAATGATAAATCTCAATCCACACAATCATATGCCCTGTTGAGATTGATCTTCACGAGACAAGCTTTTAGCTTCTTCAATTTGATCGAATGGATGCACTCTTGAGCAATGGAAATAACATCTTTAATTCTCTTGTTAGACAAAGAACCAAACTGCTCCAATGAAATATGTGGTGAAATTATTCTTTTGACTCTATTATCAAGGGGTTTTAATATCATTTCATAAACTAAAATACATAAAGAAATATGTCTATAATTAGAAAATGACATCGAGTTCTTTTTCTTATGAATTAGAGTGAGGAAGGTAGAACTTATAGCACCTAGGATGTGCCCGGAACATCTAAAAACCTCTGCCATACTGACAAGTTCTAATCCCATCAAATCGAAAAAATACAAGAAGAAGTCAATAGGCCAACCATTAGGCCTAGGGCTCTTGTCCTTGGCCATCTTATTGATTGTATTATGTAACTCCTCCTCCGAGATTGGAGTATCCTTTAGTGTAGTGTCATCTTCATTGACCATCGGTGAAAAAATATTAACAAGCCTCAATTTGTATGTCGTGTTGTCTCCCTCCCTTTCCTTGAACTGACTTATGAAGAACTAAAGTGCCTCCAATTTTATATCCTTAGTAGAGGTATAGATATTCCCAAATTCATATTTTATGGCTCATATTGTATTAATAAGTTTTTTTTTGTCACTGCTTTGTGAAAAAATTTAGTGTGTCGATCTCCACCCTTTATCCATGCAAAACAAATTTTATGTCGCCATTCCTCTTCTTGCAATTTGAGTCTTTTATCCTTCTTCATCACTAGATTCAATATAGGTTGTTTTTTACTTTTAGAGAAAATTCTAGGAATGATCAAATCTAATAAGAGAGTTATTTATCCTTTAATAGTTTGTAGCTCATGTCTTAGGGAATTTCTATGGTTAAATATCCAAATTTTGGCTTCATTTTTCAGCCTCTTAAGTTTATCCCTGACCCCCATTATAGGATTATTATTGTCCAGGAAGACAGGGGAGGTCCTTGACTGGTGGACCAGTTCTTGGAAAATCTGGCTCATTTAACCACATCAGGTTGAATTTGAAGGGCAATTTCTGATCATCATCTCCTCTTTCCACTCAAGCATTATGGCATCGTGATAGGATATATAAGAGAAAAAGGTTCAGGATTGAATATGATTCAGCCTATGACACAACATTGTGTCCACGAAGAATCTTTTGATTATTTTCACAATATCCTCCTCTCCAACTCATCCATTCTGCCATATTGGGCACAACCAGACCGAAGCGACATCTGTGAGTGCCTTTCGATAAAAATTTCTTTGAAATGCTCTGTCAAAGGATCCACCTTAGCCTTGTGACCCCAACACTCACTCACATCTGTTGTAAATTTCATATCTGTAGCTATGATCAATGGACAAATGTCTAGAATTTCAGAGGCCTCAACCACATCCCAAAATCTTCCACGGTTGGTATATGGCATGTAGATGTTCAATATACGAAACCTATGAGAGGTACCCCTAGGAGAAATTTATTTCCTAGGAGGTAGTGGTGCCACATTTTGAGCGCGTGTACTACTGTAGTCAAATCCAAATCATATGCAGAGTATCGCTACTCATAACCCTTCAGTTTGCACAATTCATAGGCTATGACCTTCCCTTCTTGTGTTGATACACCACCGACACCCTCCTTATTTGCATCTGTGCATACCACAAATGATTTTTCTAGATTTTCTACCTTTCGCACCGGTGTAGTAGTAAGTAATTGCTTTAACTTCTCAAAACTTTGACTAACATTCCACTGTCCAGTGGAATTCATGCCCCTTTTCTGTAGCGAGGTCATAAGAAAAACTATTTTTGAAAAACCTTTAATGAATCGACAGTAATAACCCGCCATGCCTAAAAAGGATCTTATGTCAGCAATGTTTTTTGGAGTGGTCCATTCCATAATAGTTTTGATCTTTATAGATCCACTGCTATTCCCTCAGCTGATATATAACATGGCCTAGGTACTGAATTTGACTTTTGTAAAAATTGCACTTGCTATACTTTGCGTGCAGTTAATTGTCTCACAAAATCTGCAATACTATTTGTCACGCGGAATGAGTCGATCTTGCGGACAAGATAGACCTTCCTAGAATCTAATGAAGACCTAATGACAAAAAAACCAACCAGACACTATCTTTCTCTAAATGTGATTTATAAAAATAATGGCAAACAAATGTGTTTAAGGCCTACCTCATGTCCAACGCAAGTTTGGAGATGCCTTCGCTCCTTTGATCCAAGTAAGCTCCTTTGTCACAAACCTGCAAGAAAAAACAAGGCAAACGATTAAATAGCACCTGAATAACCAGTATTATAAAACATATTTAACATGAAAGTCAAGG
>APFE031575247.1:0-15270 GCA_000404065.3 Pinus taeda | reverse complement strand
AGGAAGCTGGTATAGGTAATGATAGGCCTACACCGACTGCAAATAATCAAGGTGACGATATTTTTGTGTAACACTATTCTCAAGTGATTCTGATGCTCCTCCTGATTTTTTGAATAAGTTAGTATATTGTCAATAAAAATTAGTACAAATTTATCTAGAAATGGTTGAAAAATGTTGTGCATCATGCTCATGAAAGTGGCTGGAGCATTGGTAAGGTCGAAAGGTAGTACCACGAACTCGTAATGGCTGTAACGAGTTCGAAATGCAGTTTTGCAAATGTCGTCATCCTTTATTCTGATCTCGTGGTAATCAGACCTTAAGTCAATTTTTTAGAAACTGCTGCCCCCTGCACTTGATCAAACAAATCATCAATACGGGGTAAAGGGTACTTATTTTTTATGGTCAATTTATTTAGCTGATGATAATCAATGCATAGTCTTAAGGTTCTATCCTTCTTTGGCACAAACAGCCAGGGGCTCCCTAAGGAGATACACTAGGGTGAATCTACCCTTTATCCAAAAGTTCCTAACGCTGCCTTTTGAGTTCTGTTAAATTAGGGATGCTCATGTGGTAAGGAGATTTCAAAACAGGAGCTAATCCGGGTATTAATTCAATGGTAAAATCAATCTCACACCTAGGTAGCAATCCAGGGATGGATTCAGGGAACACATCCACGAAATCCTGAATTACAGGAATATTCTCCAATGAAGTCATTTTGTTTCGGTCATTGGTGTATCCTACATGGATAACATAAATCTGGCAGCCCTTTCTAATGCATCTTCCTAGCTGGTTAGCAGTAATAAGACATAATTTAATATTTTTCTTGATCCCTTGAATTTCCTTTCTTTTCCCCGACTCTGTGAGGTAGCTTACAGATTTCTCTTTACAATCGACTAGGGACCAATGCCCTTCCAACCAATCCATCCATATTAATACATCGTAAGAACCTAAGGGGAGTATATTCAGATCAACATGGATGGGTTGTCTTGAAACTGCTATAGGGCAGTTTTCTGTTTTCGTAGATACCCTTCTCTTTGTTCCGATGGCTAGCTAAACTAGCCAAGATTTCTTAAATTTACTACTTTGCAACTGACATTTATCTACCACTTTAGGACTAATGTAGCTTACGCTATCACCTGGATCAAATAAAATAGAAATAGGTTGATCAACAATCATACCTTCACACTCAATCATGGTGGGCTAATATTTTGCTTGATGATCATCCAAAGAAACATTAATTCTAGGCATACTCCTTGCTATATCTCCAACTTTGGAGGTTTCTTGCATATTTGAAAGTTGTTCCATTCGAGCTTTGTGCAGGCAATTCTTATGGGATTCCCCACATCCCCAACATTGCAGCAGTTGTTTTGGTAGTTGTTCAGTAGTAGGTTTAATAACTCCCTCTGTCTATCTATTTTTGGTGTATGCTGGAATTTTGGATGGGTTCCTTGTAAATTTATAGAAAGTTCTTTGTGGATTATTCCTTCCATTTATGACTTTCAGTTGTCTGTTTGGCGGTAAATTCCTTATTCTCCTGTCTATGGCTCCTTTGGGTCCCTCAATTTTCTGTTTCATTTTCTAATAATAGATACAAGCTTTTCGCATCGCATCATCCATTGTTCTAGGATAATCAAATTCTAACTTCTCCTTCATAAAGTTGTGTAGACTGCTAATAAATCGCTAAATTTTGGCTTTTTCCTCCTACATGTATGGGACATATCGTAATAGGGAAGTAAATCGTTTCACACATTCGTCCAAGGTCAAGATTCCCAACCTTAACTCATGGAACTCCTTTGCTTTTTCATCATAGTAACATTTAGTTAAATATCTTTCCTTAAAATGATTCTAGAATTCTTGCCACGTTACTTGTTCTTTGTCAAATTTTCTCACAGTTTTGATCTCTTCCCACCAGATGGTGGTCTTTCCCCTTAATTGGTAAACTTCCAGATGTGCTTTAAGCTTGTCAGTATATTCATAAATTTGAAAATATTTTCCCATGTCGATTAGCTATGCTTCAGCTGCCTCTTCAGATTCTCCTTCAAAAAGTGATGGCTTTATTTTTTTTAACTCACCTTGTATTTGCACTTTTTGTCTTTTTGTCTTTTTGCCTTTCTTTGGTCGAAAACATTATCTGATGCCCCTCTTCATCCTCCTTATGCCCCTCAACTGACTTTGCATTATCTTCTCCATGATGGGCTATTGGGGTCTTCTCTCTATCCTCCATACTGGGGTTTGGTCCTCGTTGATTATGTCGGTCAAAAAGGATTTTAAGGATATTTTCCTATTCTTGCCTCAGTCACTCACTTTCCGTCCTCAAGTTCATCATTTCTGCATGTAGTTGTTGCACTATTTCAAGCAGGAAGTGTTGGCTTGCCGATATTCTTCTCCCATATGTATCCGTATATCCGGGTTGGCCTCTACAAAAGGCATTTTTGGTTGGTTTTATAATATGGGGTTCCTCTGCATTTCTACTCTTTGGTGTTGACCTTTGTCTCACTGTGTTCACATTCATCCATACTCAGTTGTGTGTTGCACAAATATATGTATACTATAACCTAATTAAATGTGTATTTATCTATCCCATAAGTCTCAGTGTGCGAGCCTGGGCTCTGATACCATTTGTAACATTCTAATACACGAACTAAATAAAAAAAGATTTATTATCATTACACTTGTCAAATTCACTGAGGAATTGCAGTCAGACGGTGGTTTAAGAGCTAACCCAGGTGTACAACCATTCCTTCACCATTAAAATCCCTCACTGGCATGCACTTGGTAGTGCTTCCCCATTAAAATGGAGAGAACCCTGAGGTCCTTCCATTGACACTACAATTATGCATTAATGGATGATGAGATTGGCTAGAAAAATCTGGACTCTGACACATGGCTTCACCTACACTGTTGAATTGGATGAGATCCACGACCTCCATGGTTTAGGGACTATCCGGCGGAATAATGCACAAGCTAGGCAGGGTTTGGGTCATTCAGACATGCGATGAGTTTGCAACTCGACTCTATGAAAAAGGGTGATCAGGCGGCTGTATGGAACAATTTCTCTATCATGACCATCTCCACAGGCTTCAAGGTATCTCTCGGAAGGCGATATAAGTTTTCTAGCTCATCTAGTATTATGAATCCGTTGATATTTGTTATAAATTTCTGTTTCTCCTTATTTGGACTCATGCAAGAGGTAGAATTGTCGATGGTTAGACTCTTTACCCCAGAGGAACGCGTTGGGTTCATACTGCAACTAGAGGCAATGGTATTGATTTAAGGGTGAATTCTAAAAGTTTTTACCCTTGAGCATCCTCTAATGACAACGTTGTGCTCTAATAGGTATACCTCACCTCCCATCGCTCAGCAAACCTCCTCTCAGGTAAATTATTTCCCTACTCAAGTGTTTCTCAGCTAGAAATCTTACTTCTGACTCGGTTTTAGTGCTTACTCCATGGTATTCCCTAACTGTAGGTACATTCTGGCTGTGGTATGAATTTCTATATCTAGAAGGAGGTTTTGGAAAATAGGTTTCTCTCTCACAACAATCGTTATCTTCGCTTTTCGGTTGGTCACCTCTCAGGCCTGTCTTGGCGATTTGTTTTCCGGTGACAAACCTCCATTAACTGAGGGATTGTATTATTTTTGGTTGTATCAAAATATTAAGTTTTTTGTTGGCTGGAAGTCTACGACAATCATTGAACTGCAACTGTAATTATCGTAGAAATGATGGGCATTTGTGGAGTTCTATCATAGGCTCGATGTTAGTTTTTCTGAATTGTTGTTAAGCGTTTTATGGAGGTTTTTCATATACATAATCTTATTTGAGGGTTTATAGATCAACAGGGAGAAAGCCTCACCCAATAGATCAACAACTATGAGGATTCGAATACCGCACAAAATAAATCTTCATTTAACAGCAAAGCAGATCTCCTACACCAAACTTCTTCTCCGACTATCTTCAAAAGGACGAACACAATAGATTACGAAGCTAAGACACCAATGTCCCAAGAACTAGAAGAGATGAAGGAGATGCAAGATAAAGGAAGTTGGAAGACCGTAGAGAAAAAAAAGAAAGCTACAACACCAATCTTGCCAAGAAAGACGAGGAGCCAGATAATTAAAAATTAAGAAAATTGTAGGTCCGATAGACCAATTTGGTCTCAGTGGACATTAACCACCACCATCATCATCATCAGATATATTATGGTGGTCATCCCATTACACACTCTCTCTGAATCATATTCATGAAGGTTCACAGTCAGGGTTTGATCCCTTGATCTTGGGTTGGCCGCTTGTAACCCTGCATTCAACTCACGGTTGTTCAATGTTTGACTTTTATGTCTAATTTATTACTATCTCTGTTTTTCCCCACTATGGTTTAAGATTGGCAATCTTTGTATGTTTAAGATAAAGCTTAACTTGGGTAATTGGCTCTCGGGGGTTCCCCTAAAACTCGACCGAGAGCCATACAAACCCTCGCATGTTATCTTTTATTTAATGTTTGAATATAATTTCAAGGTTTTTGTCCTTCTTGTATGCTTTATTGATATGGTTAGATAGAGAAGTACTTATGTATTTCCATAGACTGATATATTGTGTGCTCTGGTTCAACTATTCAGTGAGCTTTTAAATTCCAGTAAGACAATTTATATTCAGAAAATAAAAGGGATATTTACTCTTCAACTGCAATTCATTCATTTATTTGGTGCTTAAAATAGCTAAGATATTCTATTATCGTGGGTGAAGGTAAAATAGTTTTGTCACTCCTTTTATGCAATGATTGTCTACAAAAGTTTGAAAGTACTGAAAATGTAATGGAAGACAGTATGCCTATTAATATCAAGTGACAGAGTCTCATTAATATTTAATTAACATGTTAACTTGTTCATTACATAAAAAGAAGACAACTAATGTTTTCCTATTGGTGATTATCAAACTCAGAAGAACTACTTATATGTTTTCATGCTTGATTGTGAGCATGCACGTGTTTCGTCTATTTTGGAAGGTCTCATCACCCAACCACGGATCTGGAAATTACGTCCAAAATCCCCCTCCAAGCTCTTCCAACTCCTGACAATGAATAAAAAAATCTGGTACCTTGGGCATCAGGATTATGTCCAGCCTCAAGTCTCATACCCCCGACTGTTATCACAATTATTTCCTACTGATTAACTGGTCCAACTCCAGGAAAAATAACCACAACATAGTCCCTTCCTCATTTTTTCCAACCCCCTCAGGGTTCTGTCATTTTCCTTTTGAAGAAAAAGATGGGCAACTGCTTGTAACTGTTTCAGGAGTTATTTAACTAATTCTTCAGTTCTTTTACAAACTGATCAAATTCTTTTAATTAATAATTAACAAAATATGTTCTGGCTTTTCAGCAAAATTCTTTTAACAATCCAAGTTAAAACATAATAAAATTTACAGTAATAAGTAAAACTTGGTAATAAGTAAATGGTGCATCAGTGGGTGTTACACCACGACAGTGTGAACCATTTTACCATACACCACCATGCTACTTGTTTTAGTATCCATGTGTACTAATTATTTTTAATTACTTATTTATTAACAATTTTGTCGGTGTTGTATGTTATGTTGTCCCTATGTTTTTTATGCGTCACTATAAAGGGTAAGTAGATATTTGAAATTAGTGGAGAAGTAGTTACGTTATCTCAAATTAGTCACGAAGTAGTTTTCTCATGAACAAAAATTTACTGCATAACATCACATTTTACTGTATAATTTTTAACTCCATAATTTTAACATACCATCCAACACTTCGAAAGGTTTTTTCATGAACAGAAGTTTACTGCATTACATCACATTTTACTCCATAACTGTAACACACCGCCCAACACTTCGAAAGTCAACTTATGACATGTGTTCTCTGGATGTAACTTTAAATTAATTTAAAATAATTACAAATGGCATTGCTTCCCTCTCCCATTCCCCTGAGCCATAGATTATTTCTCCTTTGCTGTAAACCCCCACTTTATTTTATGTGTCTCTACACCCAACCAAATATATACATAAAATAATTTAAGCAAGTTCACCCACTTCAAAACTTTTTCCACTTGAACAAAGAGTGATCTAAGGGGTTAGATATCCCTGATCGTCACTATGCTAGCTAAGAATGACATCAACCAAACCAAGTCCAACCACTCTAGATTTAGCGTTCAGATGAATAATATATTGGCATATTCACTCATTAAATCCCATACCTCCATTATTAATAATAAAGAAAAGTCAATAAACCTCTTTCCACTTAAAAATAATAAACAAAAGTGAACAAATCTCTTTCCACCTAAAAATAATAAGCAAAAATCAACAAGCCTCTTTCCACCTAAAGTTCACATATATACACCTAAAATAATAAACAAAAGTCAACAAACCTCCTTCCACTTAAATTTCACATATATACACATATCTGCGAATTACATCAAACCTCCTTCCACCTAAAGTTCACATATATACATCAAACCTACTTCCACCTAAATTTCACATATATATATCTATCAGCGAATTACATTAAAATATGGGATGATTCCCTCCACATAAAGTTCACATATATACACCTATCTGCGAATTACATCAAACCTCCTTCCACCTAAAGTTCACATATATACCCCTATTGGGGAATTACATTAAAATATGGGATGATAAGGAGTTAAAGGGAAAAACGAAAGTAAGATGAAATAGCTCTATATTGACTAATGTAAAGAAGAAAAGTAATCTTAGAATAAGAACAAATTCCCATGAGATTTAAAGTGAAATTGGACATTGTTCAATCCCCAAAACACCATGGGATGAATGAGTCTTTCACATTTTCACCACTAAGATGGTTGAAATTGAAAAACATTTTTTCTTAATTTGTCCACCATATACTCACATTGAATCTAAATTTCAAAATATTCATCACACTAGCCACCTACTTAGCCTTTTAATTCAACAATATTATAAATTTTGAACACTTCTCTTAATGCTTTTGAGCATATACATAAAATACTATTTTTTTTTGAATAATCTCTTACATTCTTAAAATATGATAAACCATTCTGATCTTAATCAATTTTAATTATTATCATCAATAAAATTGTTAATTTGTCTGATTAAATTTATATAATGTGAAGGTTTTAAAATCTTCAGAGAATACTAATTTTTTTTATACATTGAAAAATAAAACTTAAATAAAAACATTGCCATTTTATAAAAAAAGGGAATGAATTAGAATGTGTAGCATATTATATCAATCCAACCTATAAATCTTACATATTGAAATATAAATATTTCGGAATATCTTTAAATTTTATATGACAAATATACATTTTTTGATACTTAAATGATTAGATATTGAGCTAATAAAGTTTTATAATAAATATTGAATATGAGTTCAATATGTTATAGGCGAGTTTTGAATGTGATAAGAAGATAACAAATATTCTTAGCTATCCGAATAAACCCAATTATCATTAAAACAAAATTATTATTGCTAATAATAATTTACTTATTTAAAATTTAAAATATTAAAAAAAGATACCTATTTCTTATATTGACTAATGTAAAGAAGAAAAATAATTTTAAAATGAGAATAATTTTTTATGAACTTTAAAATGAAATTGGACATTTTCCAATCCCTAAAACACCATGGGATGAAAGATTTTTTCACATTTTCACTACTCAGATGGTTGAAAATGAAAAACACATTTTCTCAAATTTTCCACCATATACTCACATTAAATCTAAATTTCAAAATATTCATCACACTACCCATATTCTTATTATATCAATCCAACTTATTTTTTATACATAAATCTTAAATAAGTTAATAAAAATATACATGTTTTGATGTACTTAAATGATTAGATATTAAAGGTTAATGATAAATCTTAAATACGAGTTAAATATGTTATAAGTGGGTGAAAGAGTATTAAAATACCCAAGCATCAGAGTGCAAAGCTAAACAATGCTTCTACCAAGAGATCACAAGGTGAAGAACGAAGAGAAAACACACTTCATTGCTTGAGAAAATGAGGTATACATGTGCCTAATTTATAGGAACAATAGGGGCTTCTAATGATAGCTAGAAGATAAGATTGATGAGTAAGATTGACAATGCAATTGATAAGATTGCTACGTAAGCTTACCAGTTTAAATATTTATTGGAACTCTAACACCCCCCATAAGTGAAACATAGGGAGGAAAATAAAGAAAAAATAACACAAAGAATGGGTCTTGACAACTTAGCCTTTTTAGGTACCCATGTACGACATTTCATAAGAAAGAAAGAAGGAAAGAAAATGAAGAGATAAAGGAAGGAGGACTCAAGATGACCCCCCAATGATAACTTCCTTTACTCTAAAAATATGTCATAACTGAAGAAACCTTGGTGATGCCAAGCCAAGGACTTTGTAAAAATATTTGTTATTTGTTCTTCAGTAGGTACATATTCCAGGTTGAGAAAACCATCTTGAATAAGTTGGTGAATGAAGTGCATATGAATCTCAACGTGTTTTGTCCATTGGTGCTCCACAAGATTTCTAGAAATTTGTATTTCACTTTGATTTTCACACCATAAGGGAGTAGGTTGATCCTACTAAATTCCAAACTCAAGCAATATTTGTTGCAACCAAATAACTTCTTTACATTCTAGAACTACAACTCTATACTCATATTTTGTCGTAGATAAGGCAATTGCCGACTGTTTCTTGCAGGACCAAGTAATAAGAGTAGATACAAGACATAAAACAAATCAATAGGTGGATTTCCAAACATCCACTGATCCAACCCAGTCAGATTAGTGAAACCTACAAGCTCAAGAGAACCAGCAGTAACCGAATGCCAAATTGGAAGTTCCTTAAATATACCTGAGAATATGATTTGCTACTTTCTAGTGACTCTGATGAGGATTCCAAGAAAATCTAGAGACCAACCCAACTGCATAGGCAATGTCAAGTTGAGTGTGTGTCAAATAAAGTTTACTACCAACAAGTTGGTAATACAATGTAGGATCCACCCTAGGAGTGGTGCAACTAGCAGTAAGAATAACACTTGAATCTATTTTCCGGTTTGTAATCATTTCGACACCATTACGAAAAAGCAATACACGAAAAAAATAGAACAGTAAAAACTTCACATCAAGAAAGAAAAAAAATAATGGAAAAGAAGAAAACTTCAACTCCCTACATTGTTGCAACAAACATATTACATATAGATTTGGCAAAGGTAACTATATTAACAATATAGTTGCTACTAGGAAAGGATTGGCCCTGTTCACCAACACAGTCTCCCAAATTTTCAACCATTTCAAGAAATTCTTCATTCCTACAGTTGTTGTCAACACCCAAAACTGAATTTCTTTCATTGTTTTGAGACAAAACACCATCGTCGTTCATATGAAAACTCTCTTTCCAAACACAATGTTCCCAAAGAAGATGAAAGTTAATAAAGCTTAAAAAAATATAAGTTCTTTCACATCATAAACATTAAACAAAACAACCATCAAAACAAAATGTTCACTGCAGAAAACTAGTCCTCTTTTCATACTTACAATTTACAGCTCCTCTTTCATGGTTTACCAAAGCTATTTTTTTTAATTGATACACATCTCTTCTTCGTGCTTTAATGACTACCTTATTTTGCTGTTACCACTTTCGTTGGTATTCATTGATCATTGTCGTGTAGCAATAGAGCGAGGTCTTTTCGCACCACTCTCGATTCTCAATTCAGTTAACATTTATATGATAAAGTTAAAGTCCGTTGAAAAGTCATTTTGTAATTCCCTTGGAGCCTAATACATACTCTTCAATATTCAAAAAACTAAAAACTAACAAAACTATACAGAATAAATATTTGGAAAATTATTTTTCCCACAACAAACTTGTAACACATGGAAAATTGATCACCTTACACATAATTGATACAATAACAACTTCCTCCAATTGTGGTTTCATATCAATAAAACCTTTCTTCCCAATAAGTAGGAAAACCTTTCGTTTTTTACAAATTGAAAAACATAAAGAAATACAAACCACATTCCAAATTTATCATACATATGTCCTCTGTATAAATTGAAAATGTGAATTACAATAACCTTAAAAACATTAAACATACAAAGGGTCTACAATATTCTAAAAAAACAAACATGTTCAAGATTAAAGGCGAATCCAATACATCCACAAGTATTGGAGCTATGTCAACAATAGAATTTGCATTCGAAATAAGCGAAAAAACATTTCCATTTTGAATGACATCATCAAAATGTTCAACCATTTCTACACAGAAGCATGAGGCTACGAACCACATTCCAAATTTAGCATAGCTATTTCCTCAGTATAACTTCAAAAAATGAACTACAATGGTCTTCAAAAATATTAAACATACATAGGATCCTTAGCAATATGAAAAAACAATAATAACCTCCAAGCCTCAAAGGCTAATTCAATACATCCACAGGTAGTTGAGGTATGTCAACAATAGATTCTGCATTTTTAATAAGCAAAAAAACATTTCCATTTTCAATCACATCATCAAAATCTTCAACCATTTGTAGATAGAAACATGAGGCTTCAATCACATACAATCCATCAACAATTTTTGTTTTACACAATCCAATCATTAAATCATATAAATTTAACTGCACTTCAGACCAACCCAACATAAGGGTTTTTCCTTAAACTATCTGCAAAGGTATATAACTTGCACATTTACTATTTATATCCACAGAGACATATTCAAGCAATGACCATCTATACTCGCAATCATCTACAAAATATTTTAGACTTTTCTCTTTCGAGAGTTGACCAAATTGAAAATTCTCTATCTCTTCAAGTAACCAAATGGACATGGAACCATTATGAACAACACAAACAATTTGATTCCTATATAACCCTAATGACATACATTATATGTCAATAATAGGAACAAACAAATAACCCCAATTTTTTTATTCAATTCCAACCAGTAGATAGTGTAACCATAAGTAGGGAAATCTTCATAATCTCTGTCTAGATATACCCAATAAAAATTTTCTATAAATAAGATAGCCTCCTTTGGTGGCATTACACCATCGTATGGAAGCTCTGTCCTCTTCCAAATGTTGTCAATACTACTGTAAATGAGAAAATGTGAATCCATGTTTTTAGAAACATGTTTCAGAAACACCCACTCATATTTTTGTGGACTTCATTTTTTGCAATAAAGAGAAGAATGCTCGCTCCCCAACACTAAGCACTCCAACATTTCTAAACATCTTCTTAAGTGTTAACATTGAAATACTTCGTTGTATCCAAATAATTTGCAGGTGTGCTGAATAGAATCATTGATCCCACTCTACATTCAATTCTATATGGAGAATGAAGAAAAGGAAAGACCATGGAAGACAACCAACAATTAGTATAAGGTATATTGCTATATATCAATCATTTTCAAAACAAGCGAGGAAAGAAATAAATCCTAACTCTTTGTCATGACATCAATTGCAACTCACGAGAAAAAGTGGGTTTTCCAAAACAATATACCATTGTCTACAAACCAACTTAAATTTCATGAAGACTGACAAAGGAAGCCAATGAAACAAAAGCTCAATAATCTCAAAGGGGAGAAATTTCCAAATAGCGGGATCTATACCAAAAGCAACAACTTTTGCTGGAAACAAAGGAAAACTTCCCTTTTGTACTGCAAAGAAAGAAAAAAACATATCAATCACAATAGCCACAACATTGATTCATTCTTTTAATGCCAAAATTGATTAGGAAAGCAATTCATTTTTATCATTACTTGGTTTCTATACGCTTCAATATTACACTAAATAAATTAAATTGTACAACTTAAACTTGTTAATTAAAAAAAACACATTCTAATAAAATTCCATATTCATCTAGTAACCACTAAAATTTAACATTTAAAATTTTAACAAAATTAGGCACTCAACTTTAACATTCATAAAACTTCAAATTGAAAAACGATAGAATTTTAAAATTTGAAACTCTAAACTATTCATATATTCCATACATATATGTTATCAAACCATTATGTATAAACTCATACAAATTCAATTAAGTAGTATAAAATAGTTGGAGGGGTCTTCTATAAATATATTTCATAGTAAAAATATAATAATGAGCTCCAAGTCACAATTGAAATAAATAACAAACCAAAAAAATATATTTTCTTATAAATATAAAAAAAATGATATTAATTTAAATAATTTTATAAACTAATTTAAAAATAAATATTAGCATTTATTTATAATAAAAAACGTAATTATATTATATTTTTAGTTGATTGGAGATTTCTGTGGTGTGGTTTTTGAGATAGTGAATTCAGATATTCCATAGTGTGCATTTTTATGTCTATGTTTCAAGTCCAGAACAAACTCATTCTCAGGAATCTACAAAGAAGAGAAATAAGGCTATATATATGATATGCTGTGCTGCGAAGATGAGGAGCCGACCAGTTCAAGGTGAATAATTACTTTTTATATAACCTAATTTATTAAGACATATTTTTATTCTAATTCATTATTTATTAAGTCCCTTAATTATATCTTTAATTTTATTATAAATCTGTATGATTTTCTATTTTTCTTAAATAATGATTTTTTATGAACTAATGTTTCAATATATTGCTAATATATATTTATTAATGTAAGTTATATTATTATTATTATTTTGTTTAATGTAGATCTTAATGTTACACTATACACTTCAGTATTACACTAAATAAATTATCACTATCTCAAATATTTCTAGTTATCAAAAGTATTTTATAATATAAATGATATAATAATTGATTCTATTTTCAATATTAATATGATATTTTAATAATTTGGTTTTTATATTTTTATTAATTTTAATTTTAATATATGTATAATACTATAATATTTTAAAAATAATGATTCAAAAAATTAAGCCATCATTTTCCTCGGCCAAGGTTCATCATTTGTTTTCTTTTATTTAAATAAGAGAGTAAAATTCATAAAACTTTAAATTGAAAAATGATAGAATTTTAAATTCTTCTCCCAATAAACCTTTAAACTATTTATATATTCCATACATATATATTATCAAAGCATTATGTAATGAAGCAATAAAAATTTAATTACATACTATAAAATAGTTGGAGGGGTCTTTTGTTAAGATATTTCATAGTGAGAATTTAATAATGAGTTCTATGTTACCATTAAAATGAATAACAAACAAAGATATGAGTTATATGTTACAATTAAAATAAATAACCAACAAAAAAATATTTTTGTTTATTATGGTTAAAAAAATTGATATTAATTTAAAAATTATGAAGATTGATCATTTCCACTATTGAGAGGAGCCATTGAAATTGAGAAACATCTCAATAATATCAATAGGGATGGTAATTGTAAGCTAAACAAGCATCGGGTTCGTGTCTTTTCTTTATAAATTTTATTTTATTGTTTATTTTTAAATTCTATTTTTATTTATTTTATTTCTATTTCTATTTACTCTTATTGATTTATTTTCGTCTTTTTATTAACTAGTTGTTGATGTTAATAATTTAATATTAAATAGTTAATATAAATTATCTTAATATCTCTTACCATTGACTTTATTAGTTATAATCTCTGGATTAACACTGGTTGTTAAGGTTAGTTTTTATTAAATAATATGTAGGTTTTAACCCCGTACAGAAATTACCTGCATACGAATTCTAAATCACAGAAAAATAAACAATGCGAGAGCATAACACATAAAACACATATACACAGAGATTTCCCACTGGATCCCAAAACCGCTACCAGCTTGATTTTTCATTATATTCCTTTCAATGTTACAATACATATTTATACATGCCGAAGCATCCAATACCATGGACCGAAAACCATCGCGTCCAAAACCTTGGACCGAAAACCATAGGTAGGTTCGCCCAACCTAATATAGGGTCCAAAAAAAAAATTTTCCGGGGCGCTGCCTCGGACCCCATAAAGTGGGTTACGGGTACCCCTCAAACCCCCTGTTAACTATGTGGAAAGAATATAACACAACCCAACAATCTCCCACTTGTTGTTTTCTTTCCACATGGGCCACAGGAGAGCTTTGTCATTTTTCTAGCCCTGAAACACCCATTGTTTCTCTACACCAAGAGAACTTCTCAGAGCTCACAGATTTTGTCAATGCATCTGCAATATTCTTCAAAGTGTCCACCTTTACCAGCAACACATTTTTGTCTTCTATCATATCCCTCACAAAGTGATACTGAACATCATGTGCTTTGTCTTTGAATGATAAGCAGGGTTCTTTGCCAAGAAATTGCACTTTGGCTGTCACAGTCTATCCTTATAGCTCCCTGTACTAACCCCATACTTGAACACAATCTCTGCAACCAAACTGCTTCCTTGCTTGCATGAGTGGCTGCCATGTATTCTGCCTCTGTAGTTGATAGTGCCACTACAGATTGTTTCTTACTCATCCAACTGACTGCACCTCCAAATAGGTTAAACACATACCCACTTGTAGATCTTCTCTGATCCAGATCTCCAGCCCAGTCTGCATCAACAAAGCCACGAAATCCAACACTCTGTCCAATCCTGGTCTTCCTTGGTAGCACAAACCATAATCACTAGTGCCACGCAAATACCTGAAACCCGCTTCACTGCTGTCCAGTGCTCCTTCCCTAGTTTTGACATAAACCTGCTCAATACTCCCACTGCATGTGCAATGTCTGGTCTACAGACCATGGCATACATCAAGCTACCGACTGCACTTGCATATGGAACACGGGACATGTCCTCTTCCTCTTCTTGTGTCTTGGGACACTGTTCAACAGATAACCTCACACCTACAGGAATAGGAACCTTCACCGGTTTACTATCCTGCATATTAAACCTCTACAATATTGTCTCAACATACTTCCTCTGGTTTAACCAGCGCTTCCTCTTTGCCCGATCTCTTTTAATTTCCATGCCCAAAATATAGTTTGCAGCACCGAGATCTTTCATGTCGAATTTGGAGGACAATTGGGTCTTCAAATCCTGGATAATTTCTTTTTCATTTCCAACCAGCAACATATCATCGACATAGAAGACAAGATAAATAACACAGTCACCAATTAAGTTAAAATACACACAATGATCTGCTTTGCTTCTGGTGAAGCCAAGTCCCCGTATAAATGTATCAAATTTCTGATACCACATCCTTGGTGACTGTTTTAACCCATACAGAGACTCCTTTAACTTGCATACCAGTTCTTTCTTACCCTTCACCGCAAAGCCTTCAAGTTGCTTCATGTAGATCTCCTCTT
>APFE031575231.1:0-18478 GCA_000404065.3 Pinus taeda | reverse complement strand
GCTATGCCTAGGATGCATGGTGTTCAACAACTTGATCATTTAGGATAAAATCTGATTGGGGTTCTACCACTGGACTGACTTCGGTCAGTGGAGAGTGGCAAGGTCTTGTGACTCACTCTCGATTGATTCTTCTTCAATATTACATCAATGCTCAACAAAGTTAAGATGAGATACATAGACGATACATGATGACAGGATGACATGATGATAGATGCATTGACAGGTGGAATTATCCCTAGTTGAGAGAGAGTGTTAAAATTGGCAACTAGGGCCAAATTCAACTTTGGACAACTCAATTGATGGAGATGATTATTGCTTTGAATCCCTCTTTTCAAGAGGATCAAAATCGACTTAAAGATCATCAGATAAGGAAAAATATGTCGCTGAGGTCAAGACCACCCACACGTGTAAATTGTCAAGGTCAGCCACATCATCATGTAGGCTCATGAAGACCAATGGACATGTCTCTCGACCCTCAACGACTTGTATAAATAAAAGAGACCTCCATCCTCATTTGGCACCTCATCAACTCAACATACTCTTCTCTCTCCTCATCTGATTGGTTCGTACTCCTTATTGGGCATCTTTTTTCTCACACGTGTGGCAGAAAGAAGGACGAATTTCAAAGGCCAAATTTTAGATATGTTGCAGGGTTTGTCCAACGTTGACCAAGGGGTATTTGACCAAGTTTGACTGTGATTTTTGTGGGAATCTTTCTGTTTGGGTAGGCTGCATTTTTTGGCACACAGATCGAGGTTTTTTTGGGCATGTTGATTGGGCTGATCGTAGGACAAAAGTGCAGAATTTGACCAAGTTTGACTGCTATTTTTTGTTTATTTTGGGTTGATTTTGACCAACAAAGAAGGTCGAGTTTGACTGGGTTTGATTGAGCTACATTGTGGATTGTTTACTGCTGCGATGACCAAAGTTGACCTTTTGGGTAGGGCAGGATTTCATTGCTGTTGACTGTAGATTTGACAGGGCTGTTTTGACTTTGATTTGGCAAGTCAATTTTGACTTTTGTACTCTCTCTCTCTGCTGAACATTTGATATAATAATAAGAAGAATTGATTAAAGGGTTTTCCCAATCTTGGGGTTTTTCCCGGCATTCACCAAATCTCGGTGTTCTCTTGACTTGGCTTGTCTTTGACATTTATTGTTTGTGTTCTATCTACAATTACTGTCAATGTGATTAATGGTTAATGTGATTGCTATTGGAATTTAAATTGGAAATTGTCATTGGGCTATCTAAAGGACATTGAAGTAATTGTTGCAAGCATAGAACATACCATTGTTAACTAAAATTAAGAAGAGACACCTTTATAGAGGTGGATGACTTGTAGGAGAGCATCATTTCCTCCAACCTTTTAGGTGATAGGAGTAGGGGACGCTGTGGCTTCTTCCCTTCCCCTTGCACCTTCTTTTGAGGCATCCCTTGATGGATGTATGGCTTTTGGCCCTTACTAGTGCATGTATACTATAGATTTTCCAGCATGACTTTCATCTTTGCTAGATATTAGAGTTTCATTCTTAGATTAGATCCGCTTTTGATATTTATATAGGTGTAGCCCTATGCTCTTGCAATGTTTCGATACTACTATACTCAGAAATCCCATTGACCTATTTATTGTCATTAACAATCCTATTGACCTATTAATTGTGATTTAAAATTTTCTTATCTAATAATCATCATTTGAGATTTTAAATACACATCTTCCCATTGGAACAGGGCATCCTTTTTGGTTAAATAGTTTAGTTGAGTGGCTAATCTTGAAAAAATTCTCAATAAACCTTTTGTAATACCCACATACCAAAAATGGATTTGATTACATCCACATTGCCATTTATTTTCTTTCCTTCATTTGGACATAAATGTACCTTTAACCTAATGAGACATTATGAAAGTAATTTCATATTCATAATGTAATTTTTGCACGTAGGCTCATTTTTTTAATACTTGTGTGAGGAATATTCTATTAGGAGACTAATTTCATTTTAAGAGTTGAATGTGAGCTTTGCATCCAAGTCTTATCTTTAAGATTATTTTCATCTTTTGGATTATATTTATCTTTAGGATAATTTTATCCTTGGTGTCCAATTATAGCACCTCCTTATATTATTATAAATATGTACTCTAGTCCTCTTGCTAAGATATGAAAAATAACACTCTGTCTTCTTCTTTGAATTCTCTTTCTTTCCCCTTATGTAATGCCTGATAGCCTAGCTTGTTTGTGTTATGCCTTATAGCCTAGGTTGTATCTATAAAGCAACACTGTTTCAGATTCTTTCTAGTGGGATTATGCATAATAAACGTGCTTAGTTCAAGATATTATTTGATGTGATTAATGCATGTATAAGATGCATCTTACCTTCTTCTTTATTGCTTTTACTTTTTTTTTTTAATCAATGATGATGAACATATAAATTTGGTGGAGCCATGTGTTAGTGAGCTAGGATTAAACATTTGTGTTAAACCACATGAGAGGTTTGGTATTGGGCATGCTTCACATTTTTCGAGGTTCCCAATGTAAAGGATGAACACCTATTGCCCATAGATGTTTAGATTATATGGCTTGGTAACATGCTTTTTGATCTATCTACTTATGTGTGAAGTCATCATTGTAGAGTGAAGTGACTTTGATTTATAACACTCTTCAATGTGCAATATCATCTCCTCTATTTTTTCAAGTATAGCGTCTGTTACCCTTCATTTTGACAGGGGTACCCATAGGGAATTTCATCACTAGCTCTTGCATTGTGAGCTTTGATAGCATGGGGATTCACTTGTATATAGATGAGTAGGAGGGTTTTGATGACATTGCATTCACTTATTAAGTAGTGAGCCTCATTTTATTTTTGGGCATTTTCATGTTTGCAAAGAAATTCATGCTTATCAAGGCATTGATCACACTATCCAAGGTACTTTTTGCAGCTACTTGTGAACACATGAACTATACATGTTGCATGGAAGGTTATGGAGTGCCCTCTTAATTGGTCATTTTATGAGCTGATTATCACCTAATATGAGGGTTGATCCACACGTGAGAGTCTTGTCACACCTGTGGGGTGTTGTTGTGACATAATATGACATGAAGGGCTTGTTGCCATGGTTTTTGGAGTTGCTTGTTTGACATGAAGATGATGTGGACGTTGTCCAAACACATAACATGAAGATTAATGCGCTGAACTTGAGGGTCAACCCCATACATGTGCATGTCAATATTGTTGTTTGGGCATCTCGTGGCAAATTTTTGACTTGGAAGTTTATCCCTATGCTTCATGGAGGTGCCTTAACTTATGAAATGACTATAGGCATTCAATTGAGGCCTATTTTGGAAGTAATGAAGCATCATATTACACCATTTTTGGAGCTATTTTGAAGGAGCTTCCGCCTTTGGGGGGTTTATGTCACTATTTTGGAGGATTGATTTGCAGTTCTTTTGAGGTAGTTGAGGATCTACACATGCTTGGGCTATTTAGACTCTAGAGGCCAATATGGAAACTTGGGAGATCATTGACATCTCTTTGGAAAAGAGGACCCCTCGATGGGGGATTACATCATCTTATTTGTTGTACATGCCGCTTGACCACTTTTATTTTATTGTTGTTTTAGTATCACTTAGTTATAAGTCTACTTTTCTTAGGCTAGATCTAAGGAATCACACGAGATAATATTATTTTAGTTGTAAAGGAAGTTTAGTATCATTTATATGAAGGAATGCACTTCCTCATCCACAAAGAAAGAACCCTTGCACTATAAATGGTCCAAGAAAGATATGTCAATTCCTAGTTTGCCGTTCACTTCCAAATTTTTTCTTCAGTCACTTCATCCATCTTTGCTTTCTATCATTTTTTGGCTGTTACGTTAACTGTAGCATTATTTTTGGTCCATTTGAATTCATCCTCTTGACTTGTAAGCCACACAACATTGTGTTTCGACAAAGAGGTGTAATGTGACCATTTTAAACCTAGCTGATTTGCAAAAGACCAATCTTGTCTGCGGCTAGAACTAGGTCTTGGCACCTCTCTTAGCATGTGGATATCCATGTCATGTAGCTTTGATAGTAAAGGGGTTGAAAGTCTAAAGTTTTCTCTGATATCAATCTAAGGGTTTTCTCTAAGCCTTAACTTATTGCCTTTTTTCCACTACCAATCTATCCATTTTCCTACAAAAGGGGTCATGTTTAACATTGCTTTCCAAACATATGAAGAGCCTTTTGTTTCCTTTTTATCCAATCTGAGCTAGTCCTCCATTGAATTGCCTTAAAGATATTTGAATATCATCACCTTACCTCTTATGCCTTCATTGAAACAAAGACTTTTTGCAACTAAATCCTAACTGAAAGCGTAGATATTTTTCAGTGCCCAACCACTCCCCTCCTTGGGTCTAGCAATTTATTTAACATTCCTTCTGGACTATGGGCAATGGACATCCAATAAACAAGTATACTTTCCAAATTTGATTTTAGTAGAACAAGTCTACCCCAGTTGGAGAGCCACTTGTGGCACCAATTGGATATCCTTGCTTCAATTTTTTTTTGTATAACAACAGTGAGTCATTAAAACAATAATTATTGAGTTATAGCATGAACTCAAGGTAATTAAGAGTTAAATCTGAAGTGCACAACTTAATAGGAAAAAAACTAAATGATTTGTCTCTCCACCTCTTCGTCTAGACTATGGAAATTTCAACTACTGAAATGCTATTGCAGCAACTGGAATTATTTCTTGTAACTGTAAATTAATTTATCAGTTTATTGCTACGACAACAACGGAATAATCACACAACAATCTTCACCAAATAAAATTACTGCGGAAGATAAATTGCAAACTAAGAAAACACTGGCACACACACGAAAATAGAACACTGTTATTTTTGGACAAATGCCCCCGGGAAAACCCGATGCAGGAAAACCAGTGCAACAGATGAGGGTTTTATTATTATTATGCAACAACATAAAATTTGAGTACAATCTATGGATGCCCAATTGGCAATCCAATTTGAGAGCAATACTGGCAGAAATAGTCAAGGAAGCTTTTATATGCAGCAAGAGGAGGCTCTTCTATGCAACAAGGAGAGGCTTTAATCCGTAGCCAATAGGAGCTTCTATATGCTGTCTAAGGGAGCTTCAATACGCTGTCAGAGGAAGCCCTAAAAGAGCCCTAGCCGCAGGTCTAGAAGAGACCTTAATCTGCTGTTAAAGGAAGCCCTAAAGAGCCCTAGCCACAGGTCTAAAAGAGACCTTAATCGCAGTCAATTAAGAAGGCCTTAAGCCACTGTTTGAGGAGCCGTAAACACAGCTTGAAAGGGACCCTTAGACGCAGCAAGAAGTGTGGACCTAGCCGCAGCAAAAGGAGTACTACAACAGCGTGAAGAATCTGTGTTAAAGCCACATTGTTGTAGGTGACAGCGTGGCTGTTTGGGCATGATAAGGTTGTTCTTGAGCTCGATTTGCAGGGCAGTAGAAGTCGCTTAAAGGAAGAGCTAGGGACTGTTGTTTAAGTGCTGATTGGGTCACTGTTTGAAGGGACCAAAGTTACAGTCCACTGCTGGGTTAGGCCGCAGGCCATAGCCAGCAGTTGGAGGCCTTTAATGCTGTGTTCAGAAGGATAGCAACCCTATAAGGCAACGTGTAGTTGGAGGGACTATCTGAAGGCTAGCCGCAGTCAATAATTGGACTGTTGGATGTGTTCAGGGTGCTGTGGCACTCAGAGCTTGTGCCCTAACCAGTGACCAGGTCTGCCATGAAATGCACCAGTCCTTGCAGCATTTGAAAGGTGCCAGATTAGCAGCCTTGTCATGATCAGTGAAGCAGCGAAGGAAGGAGAGTCTTATTGAAGGAAAGCCTCAATATTTTGGGTAATTGGTTGAGCTGTTCTAGGCCTATCATTTGCCCTTCAATAAATTTGGCCTTCCTTACTCAAATTTGGTCAACACAGACAATTCTTCCTGCAATTTAGCCAAATCCCAGTCAAGCCTGCGGTCAAACCCTAGTCAACCCTGCAGTCAACCTCAGTCAAAGTGCCCAGAAAGTTTTGGTCAAAGTCTCCCTCAATTCGGCCTTCCAAAACAGTCAAGAAATTAGGTCAAAACAGAGTCAAAGTGCCCAAGTCAACGCTGGTGAAACAGAACTCTCTCCTCCTTCGCACGTGTGAAGTCTCCCTGCAGTTTCTCAGATCAGATCAAACCTCTTGATGTGATGTGTGATGTGATGGATGAGTCTCCAAATGAGGTCAACGATGGTCAATATATAGGAGTGTCCAATTATCACAAGTGGGGCTGATTTGAAGGATCATGAGATCGACCTGTCAAACTCAAAAATATGAATTTTCCTTTATGTTTTGCCAATGGAATTTTGACTGAAGCTGCCCAGTTTTCAACAGATACTTCCATTTTGTATCGTTTAGGGGTGCTCCATCTTCGAGAAGTAAATGAATGGGTGATATAGACAAGGTGGCCATTTTACTTTCATATTTCTTTGCAGGGCCTTAAGTGGGGAATTAGAGTTAAGCTAGTGGAAGTTGTCTCCAATATTTATGACCTTGATATTTTATACATAACTGGATTTTTCTCTGTTCATTCTACTAGGTGAAAACTTTTTCTTGTTATCTAGTTAACAATGGTGGGTTTAAGGGTTGGCTACTTTAGGAGGCCCTCTCTTCGTCCCTGCTGTATGCTGCTTCCAGATACAAAGATTCCCAGCAAATATCCTGATGGGAAGATGCCCTACTAGTGCCTTATTTATTAGTGATCAGTGTTACTCGTGATTTTCAACACATGCAAGTCCTTCTGCACTTTTTATTTAGCCTTATTAATTTTGTATCTTGTTCTTGACTTGAACCTCCTTTTATCTTTTGAAGGAAAAGAACAGTCTGTTTATTCCTTGAACTTGTACAGAAGTATCCTTGAGTAGAGATTGTTACTCTTGTAATACTGACATTTTTGCATAACTACATCATGCAGTTTGATAGAGGTGTACTTTGTTGATTGATTTATTGTCAATGGTGTTTGCAGTTATATATTTTGGTTAGAAAATACGAGAAGCATCTCGATTGAAACAAAATTCCTCTAGTGTTCTGTAATTTCAAATAGCAGAACTGGAAAGTCTTGACAAATTTACTATGCCCAGATTGAGTTTACTGATTAAAAAGGATAGAAGTTGAAAGAACAAATGTTTTAAAGGGAGCCACGCTTCCGTTGACAGACCTTAGGTGCTTCATATCTATCGAATAGAAAAAACTAATAAACTGGCTAGTATATATATATCATTTGAGAAGCTCTTTAAATTTGATTGTCACCATGTTAGTTACCTTTGAGATTTGAACAAAAGTTTCGCACAACTATACTACGTATTTATTACATAATTGCAGCTATTTCTGAAAACTTGCATTCTACATGCCAGATACCAAGCAAAACTTCAGCAGAATTTGATGTATCTGGCTGCTATTGCTGATTCTCAACCTCAAGCACAAACTGCACATGCTCAGGTATCATTTGTCAATAGGAAATTGGTTTTATGTCTTTCCACTCGCTCTTGCTATATTGGATTAGCTTCATTCTTTCTTTTATTTATATGCATCAATTCACTCATTCTGTGCAGTTGATCTTTTCCAGATTCCTCCAAATGCGGTGATGCAGTCTGGTGGGCATTACATGCAGCATCAACAGGCACAGCAACAAGTTACTCCTCAGTCTCTGATGGCAGCTAGATCTTCCATACTGTATGCTCAGCAACAACAGCAGCAGCAGCATCAGCAGCATCAGCAGCAACAGCAGCAACAACAGTCTCTTCACAGCCAGCTTGGCATAAATTCTGGAGGAAGCAGCGGTTTGCATATGTTGCATGGTGAGACAAACATGGGATGTAATGGGCCTCTGTCATCTGGGGGATTCCCTGAATTTGGGCGTGGGTCTGCTACCTCTGCTGATGGTATGCAGGTGAACAGGGGCTTTGCTATAGATCGTGGTTCAAACAAGCAGGATGGAGTTGGATCAGAGAATGCCCATGCTGGTGCTGGTGATGGAAGAGGGAGTTCAACTGGAGGGCAGAATGCAGATGAGTCAGAACCATCATACCTGAAGGCCTCCGAGGAAGAAGGAAACTAGTTGAACTCCTTATTGATACTGAGGCTTAGACAGGCTTAGTAGGCTCGGGCTTAGTAGACAAACTTAGTTCTTAACCACAGTCACTCTTGGGCAAGCATATAAATTCCAAATCAAAATTATGTTTTGCCTACAAGCTCTTTTAGCATAATTTCTGATATTTTGCAAGATTGATCAGACTTTGTGAAAACTTTGCTTGTCTGAGGCATGGCTTGACACTAACATTGGGCGGCCTATTATGTAAATTTATGGATGGACAAGGGAATGATAGGTTGACAGTGGATATTGTTTGTCATGAGATAAACCTTGTATTCACTAGACTTCTATAAACGATATTCTCTCTTTCATAACATTGTTACTTGTTTGTTTGAGTATATTTTCTTTGCTGGTAATTTAGGTGAAGAACACCACCTAAACTGTAAATATGCCTATTTTTGGCATTTCATCGGGCCTTTTTAACTTAATTTTCATATGTTCTGTCAGTTGTGCATGCTGATTTTATCCTAAGAAGAGCAATAGGTTGAAGCTTGTGGTATCTTTTCTACTTTATTCAGTTTAGTATTTGAAATCTGTTAATCAGCTCTACTGTTTCCAAAATATGAGCTATAGAAAATAGTTTTTCAGTCTTATATATGCTTCCTGTATTTGTAAACATAGAAATTCTTATCGTTTACTGCAGTATGTTGTGATTTTTACTTCTCTTATCTGAGCAGAGCTCAGTCAGTTAAAGCTCAAGGCCTCTGTATCCAAGAGTATCTTTGAAATGGTGGATAGATGTCAGCAACTGTTACATGTCCATCAGTACAAGAGGAGTTAATATCTGTTCAATGTGTCGTTCAATGTTGTGATTCCATTTTCCATGAACTTCATAACTTGTAATATATAAGAATATAGTGATTAATTATATTCGAGTACAATGTAGCTTGTATGCAATGTGGTGACTGTCATTATATCTAATCGTTATATTGGTTTGGCACGCTGATATGGGAAATTGAATCTTCATAATGTGACTGGAATTTATCAGTTAGATGTTGTTAGGTTAATATCGCCATTATTTCTTGGCTTGTTTTGGCTCGGTAAGAATTTTGATAGAAAATGAAGCAATTTTTCTTTGTATTCATCAAAAAAAATATTTGAAATTTGGTATTTTGTATATATATGTCCAAGGTTTGGACCAAGTACACTCATGTGAGACAATTTCATTTGAAATGCAGTTTGATAATGTTCCTTGATAATAATTTGATTTCGAATGCATTTCGATAATATTCCTAGAACAAAATTTGATTTGAAATGTAGTTCTATAATCTTGCTTGATATATTGGACCTAGTAGGACACTATTTTGGGGAAATTGGTTCAATATGGTGTTAAATGAAACTCCAGTAAATCATGCAATAGAGTTGTAATGGATGACGTGTAGGAATTTGTTGGTGTAGAACATGATATTCAATATTAAATCTCAAGGTAGAGTATGTTTCCTCTTAATAACCACGGAGTCCAACAGATTGGAAAGCCATAGGGTACAAGTTTGGATGCTAATTTTCAAGAGGGAAGGAGATGAGATTTTATAATGGGAGAAGATATTTCAAGATGTCACAAGATGAGCATATTTGAATGTTGATGACAACTCTAGTTATACTAAGTATTCTCTGGCGCAAGACTTGATATTTTCTCCCAGTTGATCATATTTGTGGTAGGTTTTCTACAAGCAGGTATTAGAGTTTAGGTGGTGCTGTTGACTATTGATAACAACACTAGTTATACCAAGTATGCTTTGGTGCAAGACTTGTTATTTTCTCCCAGTTGATCATATTTGTGGTAGGTTTTCGACAAGCTGGTATTAGAGTTTAGGTGATGGTGTTTTTACTGATTTGGAATAAAATTCAGCTTAATATTTATGTCAATCATGATGTAAAATTGGGACACTAATATTGTTAGAGTATGACATTTCTAGGACAACATCTTTGTTGGTTATGAGGGGAGGAGGTGGGCTTATGATTATAGTATTGTTTTTTTTCAGCACGAAAAAAAGCGTTATATTCTTTATTTTCATAACAGAGAATTATACAGGCATATTGTTATATAAGAAAAAAAAAGCCTGCAGCAGTGCAAATATGTTTTTCAGAATCGACTGTTGGGAAAACATTCCGATAGGATGGCTTTTTACCCAAAACCCCCATACTGTTGATCCAGTTGAAAATAGATATATATGAGCATTATATTAAGGGATTTAGTGCCTATTGGCCATATTATATAAGTGCAAAAAACCTTCACAGATCTATGAAAGAATAGAGGATACATACCAGATATTCTTCATAAAGAAAGGAAATTATGTACCTGGTAAGCAGAAATCCTGGATCTGGTAGGAGAGATTGTCCTCCTTTATCTGCATTCTCCAAAATCCTTGTGGGGAAGAAAGTCCCATCTTGGATAATTCATCTGCTTTGTTGCTTAAGTCCGTGTTGATGTGTGTGATAAAGTAGTCCCTCTTACTGTTCCATAGTGCCGCTGTCCTCTTGAGCCATCCTTCAAGATGTATGTTTTTTATCTTGTGTTTTAACAGGATATGATCGATGATTATTTTAGAGTCTCCATAGATTTGTACATTCGGTAAATCCAGAAAGATACAGAAGGAGAGAAGGCCGGCTAGAGCCATCACCTCAGCGCTATTGTTTGAACCGGGTCTGCCATTCTAGTATATTTCATAAGCTTGTCTTGCTTCTGGAATGATGTAAACACCACATGTGCACGTGCCAAGTTGTGCAGCACCATCGAAGAAAGCTTGTGGGATCACTGTGGGAATCCTTGTAGTTGCTCCGCTTCCAATTTTGATCTTGTTCTATCTAGTTAATTCTGCTTTTTTGGTTGTGTTCTGTCCAGCTAATTCGAGAGCATTGTAATGGCATAAGATTGGTTCGTAAACAGTTGAGAGAGATTCCTTATTTGCTCTGAAAAGAAAACCATTTATGCATTTCCAAATGGTCCATAGGGTCAATAATGGGATGGCGCGCCATTTTGTTTTCCAGCTGCGCCATTCTATAAAATGCCTCAGGAATGGATGGGTAAGAGCGGTGAGTATAGCCGAAGTGCGCTGCGAGCTTCCGCCAAATATTCTGAGTTTGTGGACATGTGAGAAACATATGAAAGTTGTTCTCAGAGTTAGCTCGGCATAGTAGGCATATGGCAGGCCCACACCATTTCCGTTTTTGCAAATTATCCCATGTGAGGTTCCTGTTATGGAACACTAACTAGGCAAAAATAATGATCTTTGTGGGGCAACCTGATTTCCAAAAAGTAGGAGGAAAGGTATTCACTGTATATCCAGGATCAGTTAACAGTAACTGTTGATATATGTGTTTGACAAGTACAACCGAGGAGCCACCATAACCCTTCCATATGATGAAGTCTTTGTCCACTGACCGAAAAATACCCAGAGCTGGTAAAGAGGTTAAAATAGAATTCCATTGCGACGCCATTTCACCAAATAGTTGCAATTCGGTTGCTGATTTCCACATGGGAACCGCTCCAGCCCATTCTCGGATAACACTGGCCCAAAAAAAGATGCCCCTGTTGTGTAGCATTCTTATTAGCCGATTGGGTATTTGTATTTTTCCATCCGCTCTTGCGATTTCATCCTTACCAATGATGATCTTTGACCCTGTCTGTAATTTCCAAATAAGATTTAATCTGAAAAAAGATTCAAGTTTTCTAATTCCTCTCCAAATAGCCGATCTGAGAGGTGTTCCGATGTGGTTCTTTCTAATCCAAAATGATAAATCCTTGTTCCCATATATTTGGCCCGAAAGACCGAACTCCAAAAGGACGATCCCATGATTGCTTTCCACATTGTTTTGCATAGGAGAGCCTTCCTGAAAAGGGATAAATCCAAAATACCCTAGCCGCCCAATTTTTTTGGTTGAGCTAGTTTGGAAAGTTTACATAGGTGGTATTTTCTCTGTTCTTTGTTGCCCCCCCATATGAAATTGGCCATCATCCTATTCAGACTGTTAATGATTGTTGATGGAATATAAAAAAGATGCGCCCAGTGTACCATTGTCTGCACAAGAACAGGTTGAGACAAAATAGCGCGTCCACCTTTGGATAAGCATTTATATTCCCATGCATCAATTTCCCTGTAAAACCGATCAGTTATCCATGACCAATCTGCCACTTGGTATCCAACACACTTCAAATAAAATCTTAAGTATTTGAGCCCATTTTGAAGAGGGATTGTTGAAGCGCTGTGTGAGGAATGTGATCAGATCCCCGTTAACATCAATGACATGAAAAGATGATTTCCTAGTGTTCACAGTCATGCCAGTTGCTTTTTGAAACCTTCCCAATAATTCAGGTAAACAAATCCAGGTGTCTCTGCACAGGATCACAGTCAGCAGAATATCATCGACAAATAAATTATGGGAAATGATGGTCCCTCTGCAGATGGGAAGGGGCCTGTAATTTTTTAAGTGAATCGCCCTTTTGAAATGGAGATTCAGTGAGTCCATAACGAGAATGAAGAGCAGGGGAGACAAAGAGCAACCTTGACGGAGCCCCCTTGCCGCTTTAAAAAATGGAGTGGGAGTGCCACTTATAAGAACTGCATAATTAACGTCCATCACACACGCCATAATCCATCTGGAGCACCTGTTATCAAGTCCAATTTTTGCAAGAAGGCACCGGATGAAGCCCCAGTGCACACTGTCATAAGCCTTTTTTAGGTCAATTTTAAGTAGTGCAGCCTCCAGTTTTCTTGTGTGAATGGACTGTAAACATTCTTGGGTAAGAGCCACCGCGTCCAAGTTGTTCCTTTCCTTTAGAAACCCGTGCTATTCACTAGACAAATGGATGGATAAAACATTCCTCATGCTATTGCAATGATTTTAGAAATTATCTTATACAAGACATTGCATAGAGAGATAGGACGATAATCGGAAAATGATGAGGAGAGTTTCTTCTTAGGAATCAATGCAATGTAAGTGGAGGAGACACTTTTGCTGATGAAGCTGTTTAGTCTTGATTCCTCTACCATATGAAATGTCACTTTTGAATAAGTCGATGAAGTGGATAAAAAAATCGATTGACCAGCCATCCGGACTTGGGCATCTACCCTTTTGAAAGGATTTCATCGTCTCCACTAATTCATCTTCAGAGATTTCAGGAAAAAGGGCAGCGTTTAGGTTATCATAGTACATAGTGGGGTACAGATCAATACCCCATAGAATATCTTCAATTCTGCTACCAATATCTCTACTATAGGCTTTTTTGAAATATTTTACTGCTTCACACGCGATGGCCTCCTGGGTCATAAGAGAATTTCCGATTTCGTCCTTGATTTCCCAAATCATGTTCACTTCCCGCCTCCTATTTGCAAATCTGTGGAAAAACTTAGTGTTTTTATCCCCTTCTCTGAGCCAAGTGGCTCGACTCTTCAGGGGCCAAGTAGCCTCCTCCTTTGCTAAAATTGATTGCTTCTTTTTCTCCAGGTCCCAATTTTTTTTTCTGATACTTGAGGGCATGTTGGGATTTTTGAAATGAGAAGATAACTGTTCCAATTTCTTATCAATTGCCTTTAGGTCCCTCCGGTTGGATACGGATTTCTCCCGCTGCCATATCTTGACTTTATTACGGAGAAAGGATAAACGTTCTAAGAAACATTGTGTCTGTCCTTGAGCCGGGCCATTCTGAAGCTGCCAAGAATCCATAATGAACTGATTAAATCCTTCGTCTGTGAGCCATGTCCTGTTAAATTTAAATGGATATCCAAATCTGCATCCACAGCGCTTCCAATGAATGATAATGGGTCTATGATCCGATATATAAGATAGGATGATTTTCATTGAAGGGAGGCCAAATCTTTCAATAAAGAGTGAGGAATCTGTCAAGCCTTTTTGCCAACTAAGAATCGTTTGAACGCCCATTATCCCATATGGGTCCCCGACAATATGGAATAACATCAATGAGATTGTTTTGAATGATAGCCTCCCTAATCATGCGGCCGATCGGATCAAATTTCCTGCTATTGCCACATGTCTCATCGATACAAAGAGTGCTGTTAAAATCACCTCCAATAATTAAGGAACCTATGTCGAGAAGTTCTGACGATAGGAGATTTTCCCAAAATGGATATCGATTCTTATATGGCGCATATATGTTCAGAATGTGGACTGGATGAGGAGAACCACGAATATAAGCCATCATAAGGATACCTGTTACCTCGAGCGATACTGAGTGGAGAGCACCACAGCCCATCTTTGTGGAGCCCACCGCCCCAACGCCAGAGGGCTTTCCAATCGGAGATCCAAAACCTCGATAGGTGTATAATAATAGGTAAATAGAGAAAATAAAAGTGTCTCAGGAGAGTCACTTTTGAGATGGAGAGGTAGCCAAGCGTCAGGCTAAACCATATGTTGATTATAAAAATGTGATATAGTGGACTTGATTGGATGATTAAAGGACTTTGGAAGTTGATTTTATTACAAATATAATCACCACCTCTATGTTCTTCAATTACGTTAGCGGTAAATTGACTACAAAATGAAACCCTTTCTAGAGCTATCCATTAAGGTTGGTTGTGTGGACTTTTGAAGTTGATTTTACTACAAATATAATCACCTCCTCTATGTTCTTGTTCTTCAATTACGTACGTGGTAAATTGACTACGAAATGAAGCCCTCTTTTTAGAGTTATCTTTAAGGAAGGTCGTTTGCCAGCACCTTTGCTTTTAGTGCTGGGTGTAGTTTGTTTGGAATACCTCGAATACATCATAGCTAAGCAATGTCTATGTAAAATTACCCTTTCAAACTTTTCAACACAACTTTATAATCGATTTATTGATGATACCAATCTCACATTGAGAACTATTCAAAGGATTGTTTTAGACTGAATGCCCTTTAAATTTTATTGTGCAACCTAAGGGTCTAATATTTTAGATAATATTTTAGATTATATATCTCAACTTGAAAAAAGTCCACCTTATGCCCAAGGCAGGGGTGGAGAAAAAATGCCAACCTTATGCCTAAGATAAGGGTTGAGAACTACTAGAGGATAGAGAAGCATTCCATTTTTATAGGAATTATTTTTGGAGAACCACTAGAGGATAGAGAAGCATTCCATTTTTATAGGAATTATTTTTGGATTTAATATTTTGCCAGAAGGATTTTTGGGTGTTAAGTTATCTATATAATGTTTTCTTTACTAAAACATCAAAGGTCATTTTTTACAGGGCAAGTTATGAGTACCTTTTAGATGCAACCACATAACCATTACAAAGATTGCAAAATTTTCCTAATGGGATATTTTTAGACAAAGAAGGAGAAGGCATTCCCAAAGAGCGTCAACATCTCTGTTAGAGATGCTAGGAAATATGATTGGATTGACTCTCTTTTGTTCTCAAGGGGGGTGGTGGTGGTGAGTGCATAACATTATATAATATGATCTTTGGTTAAATTCTTTGATGCAAAATTGAAACAAGTTTATCTATTTGCTCTCTAAATGTCATGAATGCGTTTTTCAATTTGAGACCAAATAGATAACCTTGTTAAGTTATGAACACAAGTAGAACCCTTGCGCTAATTGTGACCCAAAATTTGTAAATAGTATTCAACTTGTCCAATCTTTAAGATTTGAGGTGTCTGTACTAATGGTGGGTGACTCTTTGATGAGAGGGGGTTTCAATAAAAGTGGGTTTGGAAGATAAATTCACTTATTAAAGACAACAACGTGCATCTATATCAAGTCATAACATTAGGATGTAAAATGTTATAATATTGCATATGACCAGAATCAATAGAAAGAGTTAAAGAACTCATGATGGCAATTGCCCAAAAATGAGAAATTTTGGAATTCATGTTAATTGGGCACTAAATATACCTAGTTATTTTCTGCAAAATATGTCGAGGTTGGCTTGGATTTTGCCTAGATTGGCTTGATTATAATTCAACCACTTTACAACCATTTTTGACAAAAATAATGTAATGACCATGAGTTTATTTACGAGCAAGACAAGTATGTGTGCCCATTGCAAGCATGAGTGTACAATCACTGGTATGCAAGAATAATTAAGGCAATGTTGGCAATGTTAGCAACGACAATGGACACATATTCTAGCCATAGGGTTATTATTTAATATATAACGACGCAATTAATAAATCAACTACATTGGTACAATATATTCTGTATATGGTTCTCACTTGATTCTTTTTACAATCTGACATTTGTCATTTACATGGAAGTATAAATTTCTATAGCTGTTACAATTTTGTAATGAGTACTATGGCCCATTTGGACTAAATATGGAACATGGAATTGTTCTATCTTTAAGCTAATGTAAAAGCCAAGGCTGCGTTTAAGAATGTTGTAGCCATTTGAAATTATCTAGTCGCGGGGAATTAAGGTTTCAATAGAGGTGGGTTTGAAAGATAAATTCACTTATTAAAGACAACACCGTACATCTATATCAAGTCACAACATTAGGATGTAAAATGTTATAATATTGCAGATGACCAGAATCAATAGAAAGAGTCAAAGAACTGATGATGGCAATTGCCCAAATATGAGAAATTTTGGAATTCATGTTAATTGGGCACTAAATATACCTAGTTATTTTATGGAAAATATGTTGAGGTTGGCTTGGATTTTGTCTAGATTGGCTTGATTATAATTCAACCACTTTACAAACATTTTTGACAAAATAATGTAATGACCATGAGTTTATTTACGAGTAAGACACATATGTGTGCCCATTGCAAGCATGAGTGTACAATCACTGGTATGCCAGAATAATTAAGGCAATGTTGGCAATGTTAGCAACGACAATGGACACATATTCTAGTCATAGGGTTATTATTTAATCTATAATGACGCAATTAATAAGTCAACTACATTGGTACAATATATTCTGTATATGGTTCTTACTTGATTCCTTGTACAATCTGACATTTGTCATTTACATGGAACTATAGTATTACAATTTTGTAATGAGTACTATGGTCAATTTGGACTAAATATGGAACATGGAATTGTTATATCTTTAAGCTAATGTAAAAGCCAAGGCTGCATTTAAGAATGTTGTAGCCATTTGAAATTATCTGGTCATGGGGAATTAAGGTAAATATTTCCTTGGATCCATCTAACCATGGGGAATATCTTGTTCAATATACTTGTAATGTTGTATATATTGCTAATATACTCATGAAAGAATTGGTTGGATTTCTTGGCATACTCGAGGATTTAGAGAAAGATAAAGATAAGAATCTTACATTAGGCTTGTAGAAGAGATTATTCTATGTTTTGAGTGCACAACAATTTGACATAACCTATCATTCATACACTAACAAACAAATTGATAGATTGAACAAAGTAATCAAAGATACAAATAAATTGATAGAATGAACCAAGTCATCAAAGATATGTTGCAAATTTATGTCCTTTACAAGCAATCCAAGTGGAAAGACTGCCACAGAACTCTGAAAATCATGAACGCCAAGAGAAAGCATGGTATATAGCTATGTGTTTTGAAAATAAAACTAACTCGTTTTTCTATAATGTGCAGTTTTCTTTTAGATATCATGGGATGCAAGTTACACAAATTGAAGAACAAGACCCCACACCTGAATGGTTTAAAGAATGGTGGAACATTTATGGTACCAGTCCTCTATGTTTTTACCCATTCTCTCTCCAGTTATTACAACTTCCTGGATTTACAGAACCACAGCACAAATTATCACATTTTGGATATCAGCAATATCACCAATTATCACATGCTTGCAGCACTCCGCGCCAATGGATCCCTTCATTGGTTTATTACACGAAATCTTTTCTTCAGAAGATTCGGGGGAAATATGAATGGCTCTTCAGATGACTATGAGTCATTTCATGCCATGACAGATCCAGATTTAAATCCTTTTGGCCCACTACTTTTTCAGGATGAAGTACCAGAATATGCTGAAGTACCAACTTGGGAATGTGAGGAAGAAATTTACTCACAGTATTTTAATAATGACTCCTTGAATAGGTTCAAAGAACATCATTATTCTCGTGAACAACTCGAACATTTTGTCATTTTGTAATGTCTTTCTGTCCAACTTTGGTGGCAGACAGGTTTTTCGTAAGGTTCCTTGAAAAAGAATCTCTTACAGTGTAATCAATGCGACATATATAATTAAATAAAGGGGTAAGAATAAATATAAAGTATTTTATGATTGAATTACTGTGCAGATGTCCTCTGGGTTACCCGAACACAGGATTCTCTCATATCTAATGTAAGAATAAATATAAAATATTTTATGATTGAATTACTATGCAGATGTCCTCTGGGTTACCCGAAAGCAGGATTCTCTCATATCTGATGTAAGGATTTGATTTTGATGTAAAGTAAG
>APFE031575220.1:0-11289 GCA_000404065.3 Pinus taeda | reverse complement strand
CATGGGTGAAATAAACAACTCTGCCAAGGTTATGGACACCTGTCAGCAGTAGAGCACTGTTAATGGTATTGAAGTCACATTATTTACACCAATAGGTAAGTTATTAGCACCCTTCTGTTTCTTATGCCTTAATAATCAATTATATATTATTTCCCAAACCATACAACGCATGAATATATATTATCACCAATCATGACATAACAATTGACAATGACCGTGTGAGACTCTCTATCCACGGTAGATGTCCTATCCTCAACCTCACATCATATCACCACAGTCTCTCACGTATTAAGTGACCCAACTCTACGCCTCGATTTTGATAATTTTCTACTTTTGTAAACATGGCATATTGCCATACGTTGTTCCTTAAGGACTCTGTTTCAGAACGGGCACCGCTCCTTTATTTGACGGCCGGGACAGGCTATCAAATTGCAGGGGAGAGGTTAACCTCATCATTCCCTGGATTACGTGTCAGATCACCATTCGGGAAGCTGTGTACTGGGGTATAGCATGGCTCAATGGTATACTATTTTTTATTTTTCTGCATGATTTGTTGTTCATAAGCCATTTCCATTGTATACTCTGCAACATTAGATTTTGAGCAAGTCTTGCGTTTGTCAGCCTCTCTATGTTTTAACCTTGTGAACAGTTGTCGTTCCATTGAGAGTTTACAGTGAAACCATAAACATGGGAGGAAGATTGATTTGGAGAGAACGACGGGTGTTAACAGTCTCTGCTGCTGCCAGGGAAATCCTGGCAAGAGCAAGGTGGCTGACTTATCTCAACCACTTGCAGGAATCTAATAAGACTGTGGCAATTGAATTGTTGTAGAACTTGCAAGAGGATCACTCCATAGTGAGGGGGAGATGCATAGTAGTCACCGACGAATAATCATAGAAGTCTCGAGACTGCCAGCTGCTGGACCTGTATGGATACTAAAGAAGGAGAGATTCCAGAAGATTATAGAAATCTTCTAGGATGAAGGCCAGAGCCTAACAATTAGAGGAAAGGGGGTTCTGCTAGCAGCATTAGGAGAGCCATGGGCGGAATTGGCGAAGACCATTCAAAGCTACATTACCTATGAAGGCAGAAAAGACGTGGTAAGACCATCACATCTAAAACTCTTAGCTGTACTAAAGCAAAAATGCTTTGTAAATTTACCTGCATTTTTGAATTCATTACTTCATGAAGTTGCACGGAGCATAAAAAAGGCACAAAATGTAGAGTCAGTTGTTAGTCATCATGGGTTGATTTAGTTAATAGTCAGCCATAGCCTTGCCCAGCAGCAGAGCAACTGGGAAGAGCTAATTGCCATGATAAATCGAGGATTGATCAAACCATCCCCAAAACATAAACATGGCACCAGTGCACCCAAGCGTCCAGAAAAATGCAGGAAATCGGTCCGGCTAGCACGGCTATGAGGGAGGCTGGAGAAGCCCCAAGAAAACATCAATCAGCCAGTAGAAATAGAAGATGAGAAACCACCATGACCAGAAGAGGAAGACAATGAGAAAGGAATGGAGGAAGAAGAGGAAGGAGAAGAAGAAGAAGAAGTCGAGCAATCTGAAGAGGAAGAAGAAAAATAAGAAGAAGCCGAGAAATCTGAAGAAGAAGGAGAAAAAGAAGAAGAAGCCAAGCAATCTAAGCAGGAGGAGGAAACAAAACAGCTGGAAGGAGCCCATTATAGGACCCATTGGGAGAAGATGAATTGGCCAAAGTTTTGGCCAATATGGGCGAATATGGCCAACCTTCCAGTCCATTAGACCTCCATGCCGAAGAAAAACCTCAGGAGGAAAATGCACCTGAAGAATCACATGCAAAGGAGGCAGAAGAAGAGAATCTTCCTATTCGTGATGAAAATATGATAGGGGATGCTGAACAGGAACAATCCGTTCCTAACCAGAAGACACCAGAAGAAATTCCGGACGAAACGGGGGCAGAAAAAGAGGTCTCCCAAGAAATAATAGAACCAGTTAGGGTTCTTGCCCCAGAACAGCTAGAGCAGAGCAATGAAGAAACACCCTAGAGAGAAAATTAGGACGTTAGTCACAGTCCAAGCTGCAGTGAATAGCCTATTGTTCCTTCTAAGGAAACTGTGGAAATTAGGGAATTGCGAAAGGAACAACAAAGATTACTGAATATAATAGTTTAGCTCCATTAGCAGATTAGGATTCTGAAAGAAAGGCAAAGGGTAAAAAGGACTTTGGGAAGGAAAAATGCAACCACTCCAGTAAAACCCCTCAAGACAAAGGGGCGGAGGACCAGAGTCCATCCTAATGTTCAAAAACCTGTCGAAAGCCAGGTTACTGTTCCAAATGATGCTAAGAAACAGACTGTTGTTCCAATTGAAAAGGAACAGCAATGGATTGATATCCATGTTAAGATAGAAATGGATGAGATGTTGACCCATGATAAGGAAATTCAGATGGAGGCACAACCTTCGGGAATGATAAGAGTCATGAAATCAAAACAATGCAATAGGAAAGTTCAGGTAAAACTCCCGACCTCCACTGCCGCATGGAAAAGAGATCAAAAAATGGTGACCCTACGAAAGGGTTTGAAGCAAGCTCAAAAAGCAGCAGAAAAGCTTAGAGAGAAAACGGTCCCTCGAGAAAAGTATGAAGAGCTACAACAACAGCTTAGGAATGTCAATATATCTGAAAGCCAGGCCTTTGAAGGGTGGCGAAGGGAAGAAGAGAAAGTCGCAAAGGTAACTTGTAGGCTAGATATAGTTATCAAGCAGATGGATACCTTATGTTCTTTATACAATGACGTCCTAGCACGTAGAGCCCTTGCTAAGAATTATGCCTTGTTTTTAATGGAAATATATTTTCAATTGGAAATAAATGTTGTTAAAGCAGGTGCTCCCATACAAATTAACACCATCAATGATTTTATAAACTGTTGTAAGCATTACGGGGTAAAAGTTCAGAGACTACTGTGTGAGTTTTATTTACATAGCCTTGCATTAGAATAGGAGACCGAGCTAAACCCTGGCCCTTTTGTTGGATATCCAATTACAAGCATTTATTTCATTTGGGGTTAATCAAATTAAATGGCTCAAAGCCTATAATGCTTTCCAAAGACAAGAAAACGGATTAGATTTATGGATAAGAGCTTAGCCTAGGGATCTAGTACAGTTGTGGAGAAAACATAGAAACCTCATGAAGACTCCAGGTGTAATTGAAGCATTAGGACCCATGCATGAGGCAATCATTCGACAGGGATTAGAATAATTTTTCTCTATCAAAGACCCTACCATTGATGCGGCTAAATTTCGGTATCAAATCTCTAATCCGAATATCTAGCTCAGGGAACCATTTAATTATGAGAATTTTAAATTAGCTGCCAACCGCTTGCACCTCTATGGTGAAATCATTTTGAGGGCAGGGCCATCCTGGTTAGGATATAGGTTCCAGAGTCCAATTATTTGGCACCCTGCACCCGGATACCAAGCCCTGTATGAGATTCCTGAGGGTCAGACAGGCCATTTCTTTGAATACCTAGTTATGCATCATGGTTGTAGGCCTTCACATGAGATTCCATCTCCAACCTACTCGCTCATTGCCTTACACATCAACTACAATGTTTTCATTAGGGCATGAAAAAGGGTAAGCAGGGGGGTGTGTGGACTACTAAAGAAGGTATGTTTTTGATAATTATTTCAGCGTCTTTTCATTAGAACTTACAAACCTTTTTGCATCATGAACTTAGAAAATGATAAAGAATTGTAATAAAACATGTGAGATTAATATGCAAGATGAAAACACTGAAAATTGTCATTTCCTTGTGTAGGAAGAAGGAAAAACGAGAAGTTGTCGTTCCAAAGGAAAAGACAAGGATGGGTAAACCGTTGTCCCTTTGACGGGAGACCATATGTAAACAAGGCAAAGAAAATCAAAGTGAATCAGCCCTGGAAAGGAAGTGGAGATATCGGCTCGGCACAGGAAAGAGAATAAATGACTGAGGACTAACGGTTCGGCGAATCCCTCAGGATCCTTGATCCTAAGGGATCATTGTTTTATCTATTTCTGCACTTAGATATCTCTGCCTTCACCCTTATAAAAGGGGCATCACTATTAGCTAGAGAGGGGCAGATGTTGTTATGTTTATGTAATTTCTATTGAGATCAAAACTTTGATCATCGAGTCTCGTTAAGAACTGATCTATTGTAATTTCACTTTATGTATTAATACAAACTTGGTTATTATTTCATCTTTGAGTCTGGAATAACTTCAAGCGGTGTACCCCTGGAGGCTAAGGGCCCGGCCCTGGAGGACACTTTCTCTTGTACCATTACGTTTGGTTTATGCGTGGTTTGCTTATCGATGTTATTTGGTAATCTAATGTGTTTTGTAAGTTTACATCACATGCTCTATTATGTTTAATTTAATGAGGTTTCTAAAGACAGAACTATTGTATTGACTCTACATCGTATTACTGTTTTTTTAGGTGTTGATATAATACTGCTAGTCTTTACAGAATACTGTTGTTGTTCCATTACAGAGCCTTTGTGTTGTGCACTTGTTCATTAACATTACGGAATTCATCTTGGAAGTTATGTCCTTTGCGATTGTTGGATTTATAAACAATGTTGTTCTATTTTGAAACGCAGTCGTACTCTTTCTAATAGAGGTGTACTCTTTCTAATAGAGGTGCTAACTGGATCAGATTACTATTCAAGTGTGATGTGTGTATGTATGGTTTTCAAGCGTTGTTCCATAATTCATCAGTAATTAGTTATGTTCCATTTTGGTGTGTTATTCAATCCGCCCTTAAGAATGAAGGGTTGTTGTTTGATTCCTATAGATTACGATTAGTGCATTTGATCTTAGAGACTAAGGTGTTACTACTTGTTAGACTTAGTTGTTCTTCTATTTCTTAATTGTTGTTCCATTTCAGGTTTGTTGTTCCATTTCAGATTTGTTGTTCTATTTCGTAATTGTTGTTCCATTTCAGCACTGCTGTTCTATTTCTTAATTGTTGTTCCATTTCTTATTTGTCGTTTCATTTCTTGTTATTTGTTATTTTCGTATGAAGAACGATCTCAGGCGGTAGTGAGAATTGACATCTACTGTCCGGCTCCCAGATCCACGATATGTTCTCTAGTTTCCTTTTCCATCAATTTCCAAAGGCATGGGTTATTGCTATCGAACCCTTGACTGATAAATTGCTTAGTTTTCTGAATGTGTGGTTTTTTGAAGTAGTTAGCTGTAAAAAATCATCCGTTTACTCTTGTATTTTCAAACACTGTGCTACTAGCATTACTCTGGCAAGTGATAGCCTCAGACTGAGACACTCTTTGAAATAACAAAACGTTCCCGGATTGACATATTAATGTGAGGTAATGAGAGGTGAAAGAGACCCTTTTTATAGCTCCACAGTATTGAGAGAGGCCTAAACCTATATAAGGAAAAGAAGATCATTAGGGAAAAGTGCAAGGGTGCAAGGATTGAATATCTGATGAAGTGTGAGATCTAGTATGCTAGTTATGGGTTTGTGATGCTTTGCTTGATCTGAACCAAGGATGCACCTATGCAGTTGATGATGGATGATGGATCAAGATCATAAGGCTTGGAATGCATTATCATTATGTGGTTTGACCATGGATAGACTAGATATGAATTATTGACACATGTTTTATTGTATAAATGTTATGCTCTGGGTATGACTGATGCTTGGAATAGCTGCAAAGTTATGAGTAAATATTTACAAATCTGTACGCGGGTTGGATTTGGTAAAAGCACCTATACACGCTGGTTTGATTCATCATAGTAGTGCATACATTGAGAGATATGATATTTGAAGTTGTAGTTGGATCTGGTTGTTGTTCCATAGTTTTGTGTTTTTCTTTGTATTCTGGTGACTGTGTTTTGTTGACAAGGTTTCAGTCATTCAATGTTCGGTGATTCAGAAATGAATGATGCAAGTGTAGTTGATGGTTGTATTACAGTGGTGATTGATTTTGTGCTTCAATGTTGTTGATGGGTCCAGTATGAAAATTGGATGAAACGTGGCCTTCATATTATGGTGTTGTGATGAATCAAGAAGGTTGTAGCCTTCAGTAGGCCGGCGCCTATGTACTAGTAAATAGATCGGCTAGTACAAGAGCTAGGGGGTTGTAGCTCCCTTCCAGTAGTAGCTGGAGAATGAGAAAAGGTTGTAGACTGGGATTATTAGCTCAAGAAAGTAGAAAGGGCAAAAATTGTCACGACAGCAACAACAAACAGTATCATCGAAGCCATTAATGAAAATCTACATGGCATCAACCTGGTTGCAAAATCCATACCAGGATTTCTTCCAAACGCCAATCAAATGTAGCAGCAATGGAGACAAGAAGTAAAGGAAACAGAGGAGTTGATTAGAAAAACAAGCAAGTTGCACTGGGAAGCATACTGGCAATTCTTAGTCAAGCGATATAGCCAGTGGATGACCCTGCGATGCCTAACCACTTCCACATAGAAAATGGTGTCAATACTCACAAATGTCGTATTTACTGGACAGTTGAAATCTATGATCGACCAACCGACACAAATCAAACCAATGATGGATGTTTGTGATCTTAAGGATCAAATGCAAAGGAGTTAGTCACCTTGTTTTATTTCTTTAGTTTCATTTCACATAATCTGAGGAAGGTCATTTAAACCTCCTCAACTATTTTTGTAATAATATATTTTAGGACCTATAGTTTTAGTACTTAAACCCCTCTCATGCATTTAGAGAGGGGTCCAAAAATTTTATTAGAAACATTCTTCAAAACATGTACTTCTATACCTTTGATGAGGTTCCAGTGGAATGAATGGAACATGATCTATTTTCTTTTATATCTGGCAGGTTCTACTGAAATTGCACTTTTTCACTCTTAGACGATGTTGGATTGGTTAGAATTAGATCGATATTTCTAAAACACATGAGCAGAACTTATTACAAATGGTACTTTTATCTTGTGACTTTGTTTTATTTATGTATCAAGCAATAATTTTTCTTCAATTTCTTTATGTATGAAAGTTTGAATTTCGGTTAGCATTATTGCACTTTTTTATGGTGTTGGTTTTAATTTCCTACTGAATAGATGAACGATTCTATATGTGATATATCTCTCACAATCATTTTGGATAACTATTTATCCAAAATGATTATTGTTAAACGATTTCACTTCTTATTGCAATTGAATAATCTTTATTACCAATTGCTATAGGACATTATTATAGATCACATATTTTGCTTTTATTCCCAGGTATAGTTATAGTTAGATAGTGTTTAAAACTAGGATATATGTATGTGATTAATAGTTTATATTAGATTACACTTAGTTAAATCATTCCCCTATCACATCATATATCACCCCATCAACACTACCAAAATCTCTTTTTGGGAAACTGGTCCCATTATCCCCAGTCGGAGCCACTACACCAAATGGAAAAGGAGCTGCCAACCAAGGTCCAGACTAGGTGGTTTTCCCCCATTTTGTAGAACCGATTTTCGAGGCTTCAACATTTTGGCACTAGAAGGAGGGCCTAGCTATGAATGGCAAGTAAATTCAAACCAACATGCTATTCTAAGAGTAGAACTCCCTCACCCTCACCTCCAACTTCTCAATCGCATTCCAAATCTCTGAATACTAAGTGAGAAGTTGTAAACACACCCTTAGAACCCACTACTGAAATTCCACAGAATCCAGATCATTCTTCTTCTACAGAAACCCCAAAATTCCAATATATGATTCATAAGTTACAAGGGATTTTGATATCTCAAGAAGAATCTGATTTATCCCAATATAGTGTTACTTCTTATTTTCCCTCATCTCAACAGTTAACTAGAGCACAGAGTGAAAAGTTTGGGATCCCCCCATTTGAATTCCCTCTACCAAGCCGTAAGAGGGCTAAGAAGACAACATCTTAATATTCTAGTGAGGTTCTCTCATCATCACCTCAATTATCTTCATTCATTCCATCCATTTCATCACAAGATCAATCACCCACTTCACAACTCTAGATCGTGATTTGCACAGGTATTGGAACTAAACCCTCCTCTACCCAATCACCTTCAACTAGTGGAACATCTTCTTCTATGCATACACCAACAATGGCTCAAAATCCTTCAAGGCCATGGACAAATCCAGGAGCTGTAAGAATGGTAGGACCTTTACATCCACTGCCAACTAATCCCGAAAAATGGCTACCAAAGTTCAATCCTCATAATGGCCTACTAGCTGAGGAACACATTAAAAATTTTATTTTTTCTATTAATCTAAATGTAGTAGTAGGAGAAGATGCAGTTGTAAGATTATTTCCTTATACTTTACAAGGACTGGCAGGATCATGGTACTTCTCATTATCATTAGGTTCTATAAATAGTTTGGATGCCTTTCAAGAGCAATTCCTAACCAAATTCGAGATGACACATCCATGGCTACCCTAATCAATGATATCTCCAATTTCAAATTCGAACCTAAGGAATCAATTAAAGACTTCAACTCTCACTTTAATAAATTATTGACTAAAATACCAGTGGCATCCAAGCCCAACGATGAAGTCCAAAATGAGTGGTACAATTCTACTTTCCCTTCACACACAACTATTTTCATCAATAGGACTGCCAAACCAACTTTGGAAGAAAACATGAAAGAAGCAATAGTTTTAGAAGAAGTTATAGTGGGGAAAACTATAAGTACTCAAGATGTAGAGCTCATTCCTACCAGCCCCACTTCTGAAATAGTTTTAAGAGTTGAGGGAATTCCTTGCTTAGATGTGTTTTATATCCCTACCCATAAAGTTGTCATCAAAAGATAGAGGAAGAAAAGAAACTTCGATGCTACAGGTTTTACCACTCCTAACAATGAACCAATGGATATTGTCTGGAAAGATTCACCCATGGACCCATCCGAGAACCTTATGAGACTATCACAATTTGCAAGAGCCTATGCTATGGAAACTATTGATAAAGAAACAAAGGTTCAAATGTTGCTAAGAGAAAAGGAACAAAGTATCATGTTGTTGGAACAACAATTAGAGCAAGAGAAATCTAACCAACAAGCAGAGTTACAAATTGCCAAACTATAGTGGGAGTTTGAACAAATGCGAATACAACATCAAGCTAGCCTAGCAGAAAAGGATGCATAAATCAAAGCTATGATAGAGAAGTATAAAGACAGTCCACAAATCGATCAGTTAGTAAAAGAAGCACTCAGCCTTAACGCCCAACTAATGCAACAAAAGGAACTTCTATGCCAGGAAATCTCGCAAGTAAATCCTTATTGTGAAATCAGTGATAACCTAACAAGCCAAGTCGTCATGAGGCTTGAGCATAACAAAATCCATAAAAGGATTTTTGACTTTATCGCTGGGCAAGAAGAGAAAGGATGATTTTCCAAAACTAGAGGAATCACATAAAAAAAAAATATTTGCATACTGGGATTATTGACTCAAGAAAGAAGAAAGGGCAACAGTTGTCCTGGCAGTAGCAGTAAATACCATCATCAAAGCCATTAACGAAAATCTACATGGCATCAACTTGGTTGGAAAATATATACTAGGATCTCTTCCAAACACCAATCAAATGGAGCAGCAACGGAGACAAGCAACAAAGGAAAGGGAGGAGGTGATTAGACAAACAAGCAAACTAAACTGGGAAGCATACTGGCAATTCTTAGTCAAGCCATATAGCTAGTGGATGACCTTGCTATGCCTAACCACTTACACACAAAAAATGGTGTCAACACTCACGAATGTCGTATTTATTGGACAATTGAAATCTGTGATTAGCAAACCAACGCAATTCAAGCCAATGATAGATATTTGCGATCTTAAGGATCAAATGCAAAGGAGTTAGTCACCTTGTTTTATTTCTATTTTAGTTTCATTCCACATAATTTGAGGAAGGTCATTTAAACCTCCTCAACTATTTTTGTAATAATCTATTTCAGGACCTATACTTTTAGTACTTAAACCCCTCTCATGCATTTAGAGAAGGATCAAGAAATTTTATTAGAAACGTTCTTCAAAACATGCACTTCTGTACTTTTGAGGAGGTTCCAGTGGAATGAATGGAACATGATCTATTTTCTTTTATATCTGGCATGTTCTACTTAAATTGCACTTTTTCACTCTTAGATGATGTTGGATTGGTTGGAATTAGATCGATATTTCTGAAACACATGAGCATAACTTATTACAAATGGAATTTTTATCTTGTGACTTTGTTTTATTTATATATTAGGCAATAATTTTTCTTCAATTGATTTATGTATGAAAGTTTAAATTTCGGTTAGCATTATTGCACTTTTGTATGGTGTTGGCGTTAATTTCCTACTAAATAGATGAACGATTTGTTGGCATTATGGCACAGGTTTGGAGCTATGGCACAGGTGTTGTCCTTGATGGCAACCTTCTTTGGTAACAGATCTCAGTTCATGCACTCAGAAAGTAGAAAAAGACATATACGCAGGTTCATCTAGACTAAGGCGCGTATACACGCGGGTTATACATTGCAAAAGCGCGTATATGTTGGTGATCATTCTTTTGGTCCATGGCAGTTAGATCTTGGAACTTGAACCTATGTTTTGGACCATGGCGTCTCGTTAATTGTGTCGATCCATTATTTTGGGTTCATGGTATTGAAATGTTATGGTTTTGAACCATGGTATTGGGGAAGGCCTAGGACTATAAACGAGGAAGGAGATCTTGTGGCAAATTACCATCTGGATTATAATTGAAGATCTAAGAAAGTGATAGAGCTGGTATATTGGATGGTGATGCAGATCTAGATCTGAAGGAAGGAGGAACTTTAGCGCAAAAGGAAGGATAAGGTCTATTCATGGGTCATAATCTTTAAGCCTAAATGATAGTATCTCTGTATGATTTTGATCTGCTTGATGTGGTGCTTGTCTGATCTATAAGTCTGATAATCTGAGTTAATTAGTGATTGAATATCTGGAAGAGTGTGTTGTCCTTTATAGATCTATACGCAGGTTCAGTGAAGCGAAGACGCGTATACAAGCCGTTTAGGGGAAGTAAAGGCGCGTATACGCAGGTTGTTCCATAAGCAGATGCGTATGCACGCAAGTTATAGACGGTTGAAATTGCGTATATGCTTTAAGTTGTGATCTAGCTGTTTCTTCTTATTGCTGCTGGGTTTTGGGTTCTGTTTCTACTATGTGGTTTCTGGTACAGTGTTCTGTGTACAGCTGTCAGAGAAGTATCTACTTGTTTCAGATCTAGTTGGTGAAAAGGAGATTGGTTGATTCTTGATGATTGTTTGATGTTCATGGATCCAGTCTAAAAATTGATG
>APFE031575216.1:0-13562 GCA_000404065.3 Pinus taeda | reverse complement strand
TGGCATGCAAGGATGCAAATATTAAGTTCTATAATTACATATTTTTTAAGATAGATGAGTTTAACATACATGCCATGTTATTCATCATATTTTTGTTTTTAGGTGTTCTCCTTCTCTAATTTATATAACTTTAAGTGTAGTCTAAAAAACCCACAAATTAGCCCAGAAAATAATGGAAATTTTGACGAGATTATGATAAAATCTAATAGAATTTTTTGAAAGTCTAAAATACTCACAAATTAGCCCATAAAATAATGGAAATCTTGACAAGATTATGATAAAATTTGACAATTTTTTTTTAAAATCTAGGTTACAGCGATCAAACTTCGGGATTTTGGGTGCTCTTCGGTTCTTGATGGCGCTGAATCCATTTCCACCATAAAAAAACCATTGAAACACTCCAACATTCTGATTTTTGAAATATTTTTTGCCAGATTCCAACAAGAAAACTATCATTCTGAAGAATTTATGACGTTGGTAAACAACACCATAACTTTCTATTTGGAAAATCATTTTTACAGAGTTGTGGTTTTCAAGAATCACTAAAATCTCAATATATTTTTGGTGCTATAAAGCTAAATTCATAAATTATTACATTTTTTTACTTGAAGTGTATCTCTCAATTTAAGTGTATCTCTAAATTGTTAGCAAAATTTGCTAATGACAACAGGGAAAAAAAAACTCTAACACTCACACATGACCAGCACCAAAAACAATTAACCCTTATCAAATAAAAATTTGATAGATTATATAGAAATTCCAAACGTACTTGTAAAGTGTTTCATGCTTCTCAGCAAGTCGACGGGTCGGCGCGTTTATGCTAAGGCGGAAATGTTCATTCACTGGCCCCCGGGGGACCGTATACGCGCCTAAGTCATGAGTCATTTAACTCGTGTGTAACGCGTCGCTTCCTCCCTTTTACAACAGACACCTTGAATTCACTTATTCGTTACCCATCCTTTCCGTGCTTTACGAGGAGACTGGTTGCATACAATTATTGGTATTTGCGGGCACCACGCTAGTACCTTCAAAATCTCTTTTTGAAAACACTGAAAAGCTATCATTATCAAAATTGAATTCCTTACACATCCCTTCCGTGTGGCATACCATTGTTCGTATTTGCGGCCCCCACACTCGTACGTTCATTAGAGAATCTCCCCTTGAAAAACTGCGACACTCATCATTATCAAAATTGAACCCTTTTTACAATTGATCGATTGATTTATTTTAAAGACCTACACCAGGCCGAATCGAACAACCACCATACCTTATCTTTGACTCCTTTTCTACTCATTTCGATGTTGGATCTTTTGCTAGGGATTTTGATGAGAAACCTACCAATTTGATTGACCAGAGATTTTTTATTTTTATTTTTTTTTTATTATAAAAAACGTAAGTATAAATTTAAAATCGTGGTATTATTATTTGAACTTTTTCCGTTCCAGCCGTTTTGGAATTGTAATTTTAAGTTTATAAGTTAGAATAAATAGTGACCCGCCAGATTATTCGGTGTTAATGATTGCACTTTCTTCGCCCAGGTTGTAAAGCGCGCCGCGACCTGTGCCTAAGTCGGTGACTCTGTTGCTATCAACACTTTAAAAAACCCTGTAAAAATTATCCATCAAACTTACTTTTGATTTCATTAAATTTCTACCAGAATTCAAAGAAAATAAACCAGAAAAACCTACCCTAAAACTTCCAAAAAAATTTCAAGGAGTCGATTTTTCTTTTTACCACTTATCTATCCATTAATACATTGGGTAGTATGTGACTGCCAGTTAGATTTTCTCAGCGCATTAACAGATAGATATCGCACGATGAATTTTGTACTTAGCTACTGCACGGTGCATTAATGGAGAGATAGCTTAGAAAATATTGATAGCTGTCTTATTTTGAATGGATGACAGGTGCGTGCCTTTAATGGCACGATGTGGTGTTCAGTGTTAATACGTGCGTGTCACTCACGAGAGAATCTGCCATTGAAGAGGTACGTATTGTTTAGCGGAGTGGGCGTAGTTTATTTGTTCCAGTATATTTTTGCAGTTGTCTATAATGAGACTTTTTGAAAGTTTTTTTGGCGGATTTTTCCGGTCAAAATCTAGCAGCAATTTATTGGAATTCCAAGTTTGATAGCTAGTTTCTGCACAATCAAAGGCTCCCAGGGGTTTTTCAGGGTACTGAATCCAAATATGCCATTAAAAAACCATTTTAACTGCTAAAAATCAAGATTTAACCTCATTTCTTCCGCTGGATTCCGTCACCAGAATCTTCAAAAAATCGCATTATAAATTCCGTTCAACTAAATAACCCCTTCGACGTAGATGACACAATTTTACATACAACCAACCAACCAAGAAAAAAGTTTGATACTCAGTAATTAACCCAAACAATCACATATATTAAAAACAAGTAATGATCGTCAATTTTTCACTTTACAGGTAAGCTACTTAACTTTGAATCTCTACACCTGGTCCCCCATTCCCAGGATGGATGTGCCAACCTGAGAAAAGGATTCTTTGCTTTTTGACAGTTTCAACAAGTCGGCGCGTTTTCGCTACGCGATGTTCAGTCAAGGGCCCGTGGGCCGTGGCCCGTGACCCATCCTTTCCGTGTTGTCCGAGGAGACTGTTTGCATTCAATTATTCGTATTTGCGGGGACCACACTCGTACGTTTAGAATCATTTTCTTGAAAAGAAAATAAAATAAACAAATAAAACCAGTATCATTTTCAAAATGGCCTTCCTTTGAGAAGGGGTTTAACCTTTAATTTTTTAAGGTTAATTTAAAAATAATCATAATATCATTTGAAATCATTGAATTGACCGTCTAGAGTTGGGAAAAGGGTTCAAACTGTGTTAGAATTGCTATTTAAAATTCACTAATAATTTGTTTTTGATGACGACAAGCGTTTTCATGCTTTAAGATTAACCTTCGTTTACCAAATCTAGGACGAGAAGTTAATTGCTTTATTTAAAATTTTAGTGTTAAATATGGTAGAATATTTTCTTAAATTCCTGAAAAAACAAATTTTTGAAATAAGAAAAGGAAATATTAAATTAGAGAGGTTAAATTTTGATTATATACGAATGTATTGAAAGTAAAATTAATAGTTTATTTAAAATAAGTTAGTTATTATCGAGATAGCAGTTTCCATAATAATTTGGATTTAATTATCAATAAGTAATACATGGATGGCAGGTATTTAATAGTATTTAAAATTTACATGATATTTACAGAATATTTATGCTTATGGGTATGTCTATTTTGGAATAGAGTGTCCATCATTTTAATTTAATTTAATTATCAATAATTATTAGTTAGATGGTATAGTTTTAACCTCTATAAAATATTCTAGAATATTCTTAGTATACACAAATCAAGAGCTAAGCTTTAATTTCAAAGTAGTTATGTCTATTTTTTTCTCTTTTAATTAAATTTATTAATTAAAAAAATCTCATATCAACAGTGCCATATGAAATGAATTACGGGTTTTTGGGCTTATCGTATTCATAAGCCATGGTGTTGACCCATGGTATCATAACAAAGTCTATCTACATATTAAGAATCACCATGATAAAGTAGGGGTGAATCTCCATAGTTAAGAATATTTTTATATGTTTTTTTAAAATTGAAGCCATGAGAATAATGCATAAGGTTTAATATATGGGATGAATTTTTCTTTCCGTTTGTGACTATAAGCAATTGCACTCTTAAAATATGTAAATTTAAACAACACTATATCATCATTAGATTGAATTATAATCAATATAATTAATGTTATTGATTAAATTTAGTGTTCATGAGACTTTCTCAAATTACATCCACTCCAATCAGATTGAAAATTAAAAAATAGACCTGACATGATTACAAATAAGTCATGAATTGAATTTTATTCATTTCCAGTGACTTTTAATATTCATATTCATGTTATTGGTTGTTGTCTGCAATCGTTTATGAGTTACATTGTTTTATTTTTCATACAATGGTCATATTACACAATGTTATCACAATTTTAGTCAATAATTTTTAAAGCGTTGACAGTTTTAGTGTCAGTGCCGATTTGTAATAAAAATGGTTAAAACACCGACAGGCAGAAAATCAGCGTTATTGTAAGTTCGGAAAATTAAGTTGTGTTATTGTATCTTTAGCACTGGTGCATGTGTCAGTAACTGCTTAAGCTGCTCAAAACTAGCCTAACACTCTTCTGGCCATTCAAACTTCTTACCTTTTGTTTGCAATGATGTGATAGGATAAACAATCTGTGAGAAGTTCTTGATGAACCTCCCATAATAGTCTGCCAACCCCATGAAATATCTCACCTCATCCACATTCTTAGGAGCTACCCACTCCATGATGGCTCTTATCTTTTCAGGATCTACTGCAATGCTCTCCTTGGAGACAACATGTCCCAAGTAGTGTACCTCAATCTGAAAGAAACTACACTTGTTGAGCTTAGCGTACAACTGATGCTCTCTCAACAACCTCAACACTACGGCTAAATGTTCAACATGCTCTTCCTCATTTTTAGAATACACTAGTATATCATCAATGAACACAATAACAAACTTATCCAAATATGGACGAAATACATTATTCATCAAACACATGAATCTAGTTGGAGCATTAGTTAAGCCAAATGGAACAACAACAAAATCATAATGCCCATACCTAGTCCTAAACGTGGTCTTGTAAATGTCCTCCTCTTTAATGTGTTCATGATGATATCTGGATCTCAAGTCGATCTTAGAGAACAATGTTACTCCCTTTAGCTGATCGAACAAGTCATCAATCCTCGGGAATGGATGCCTGTTCTTGATGGTCACTATGTTCAACTGCCTGTAGTCAATGCATAATCTGGGAGTACCATCTTTTTTCTTCACAAATAGTACCATTGCACCCCAAGGTGATACAATTGGCCTAATGTATCCCTTGTCCAACATTTCCTTCAACTGTAGCTTTAACTCAACCAACTTAGGTGTGCTCATCCTATAAGGTACTTTTGATGTTGGCGCTATCCCTGGCACTAACTCAATAGAAAATTCTACCTCCCTATGAGGTGGAAACTTTGAAATGTCCTCAGGAAATACATTTTTGAACTGTTGTAAAGCTAGGTACCTGCTCAACACATATGCATCCTCAACATCCTTACCCTTATCACTAGAAATGTACACTGCAAATAACTTACACTCTTTCCTGCAACTACGTTTTTCTTGCATGACTGTCACCATCCTAACTGATGTGGCTTTCTTCTTTCCCCGCAAGACTCTTGGTTCTCCATTGTCATCAACACACTCAATGGCTTTATCGTAACATTCTAAATTTGTTCTATGAAGATACAACCAATCCATGCCCAACAACATATTGTATGATTCCAACAGTAATACATTCAAATGTGTTGTTGTGGGCATACCATTCAAATCAAATGCACAAGCTATTACCCAATAATGAACTCGCTTCTTCATACTTGTAGCCAACTACAATAACCAAGATTCTGCAAGCAATTCTTTACTCAAACCACACTTATCCACTAAGTCAGGACTAAAATAGCTATAATTAGATACAGGGTCAATCAAAATAGAAATAACTTGATCACAAAGCTTACCGTCTATCTCAATGATAGACGCCTGATGCTTTCCCTATTTTTTATCCAATGCTGCATAAATACGGGGAATACTCTAACCAACATCTTCAACAGTCTGTGCCTCCTACGCACTGTATATCTGAGGTATACCACCTCAATTCTATGGACAATGTCCCATGTGATGATCTTTGCCACAATTCCAACACTCTATAGGCTTCTAACTTGTCTCCTTGTTCTATTCTCCTGACCAGAATCCCTGTCCTCTATCTGATGTATTGAACTTTTTAGGTGGTGCAACATTCTCCTTGTTACCTATGCCTTATGGTCGTACTTGCTTCTTGTCCCATTTTCCTTTGCTTTTTTGCATTACCTCTCCAGTCTGGCTTAGTCTCAATTTTGCTCTTCAATTGTTCATAGCAATGCTTTAGTTTTCAAATAGCCTCCTCCAATGATCTAGGCTCATCAAACTCAATCCTATTTTTGAATGAAACCGGTAACTCACTAACAAATCTCTAAATCTTAGCCTTCTCATCCTTCAGGTAAGGCACATACCTCAGTAACTCCAAGAATCTGTTAGTGTACTCATCATCCATCATGGATCCCATCTTTAGCTCATAGAATTATTTCGCCCTGTCATCAAAGTATCTTTCCAAAAAATACTTCTTCTTTATTAGCCACTCAAACTCACTCCATGTCAAATATTCCTCATTTATACCTTTGACATTATTCACATCTTCCCACCAAATGTCTACTTTTCCTTTAAGACTGAATGTAGCCACTCTACCTTTCATGTTCTCTGCAGAGTCATGCAATCTGAAGAACTTCTTCATGTCTAGAAACCATGCCTATGCATCTTGTGATTTCTTTACCTCCCCATAAAAAGTAGGTGGATTTGCTTTCTTAAACTCATCTGGAAAATACCCCTTATCACTCCTCCTATAAGGGTGATAATGATATCAATCATCATGCTTGTCGGAACCAGAACTAGAAAGGTACCTGTGACTATCCCTTCTCCTATCCAGAGTGTCCAACAATATTCCATCTTTGATTGTGTCATCTCTATCTGATCTATGACCACCATGCGAACAACTACCATATGCCTCATTAGTTCTATCCTCATGCTCATGGTTGATCCAAAGTGGTCCCTATCGCTGCAAATCTGACAAGCTCTCAAGTATGACTGCATTTACCTCTGCTAACCTTTCCTGTGCCTATATGATCCTGTCATTATCTTCCTTACAACTCCTTATTTCTTCCTTTAAGCTTCTCAATGTAACTACTAAATCAGAAGGGTTCCCAACACAATACTACTCTTCGGATTCATAGGGATAGTCTTTGTAGTCAACCATCTTGCTAGCCATTTGATATTTCTTCTTGCAAGGTGTATCATATCAGCTAAACCAAATCACAATAAACCAACGTACCTTAGTATAGCTCAGGGAGGATACCTTGTCTGCAAGACCAACAAATTAGCGTGATACATGTACAACATAATCATGACAACATATAGAAACATAAAACATAAGCCTATGACCATGCAACCGTCATTTTAGCTAGAGTCCAGTCATCAATGCATGACCTCAACAACAACACACACCACAACCTCATGCATGACAACACCATAATTACGTCACTATACACTTGACCACATGCACATGAGCATGCATAAGTGATGCATAACCATCCACACATATGCATAAACACATATGATCAAGCATGAATGAACAATATTTGAAATCAAACCTACAAGAATGATACATGCAACCAAGCATACAAGAATGTAACCAAACATGCAAGAATGTAACCAAGCATATTACAATGATACATGTAAGCGACATAAATCGACATGTAACCAATCATACACTCACAACGAGGCATTCCACAATAACAACCTCAAATTTCACATGACGACATCACTACAACCATGAAAAACATCATGCAAATGCAACAAGCACATGGAATGAAAGGGTGAGAGACACACATGCAACTGATATGCATGGATAACCAACACATAGCCCATCTAGTCTGAGGGGTGAACCATGCTATGATACCACTCTGTAACACCCTCCTCCCACATATACCCAAGCAATTGGCCAGGCGAGGTAAATATGTGATGAGATACCACTATGATATGATTTGACCTCCTAAGTCACGTTAAGGAAGTGGAATCTATGTAAACACACCATACAGACATTAATCATCAGCTATAGGACCCTTAAGAACCAATCTAATACTTTAGACAGCTTGCCTTTGGGTCCCACTGATCTTTTGGACAAATAAGCCTCATTCGCTCCCATGCTATAGGCATGAAGGCGACCAAAAACCCAAAGTTGCTCTCACAAGCTTGCTTGCCAACGACTAGAGACCAAAACTATCAGTGATATGCCAGCGACTCCGAGATTTGAGCGACTTTTTCGGGCCCAGAGCCCAAGGCATTGCCTAGAATTGAACCATCTCTTCAAATCAGTGAAATAACATGGAAATGATAATTTAAAGCAAATACTTGTTTAAGACCTTGACTAGACCCCTACTAGCCATGACAGGAATTTCGTCAAACATATTGTAAATGTGTAATCTACAGGTGTAATTAACAGTTGTGAGCATAGGGGTCTCATACTTAGCTGAGATTCACTAAGAACCATTGATGCCTCAATACATCAACTTCCATTCCATCCATTAGGTCATAGATACATTGATCATTCAGTTACAAGTAAAAACATGATGAAATCCATACATGGCTACTGTCATAAAACACATACATAACTAGCATAATAGCAGCAGAAATACTCATAAAAGTACAACCATATAGACCACATATAATCCATCAAAATGCTCATAGAAATACAAGGAAAATTAACCTTTCATTAATGATGCAAATCCAAACCTAGGATGGGACTTCCACGTTCCACCCGACTGTAGAATGGCTGAGCCAAATCTCTCTTCATCCATTCACCCCTGTGCCATATTCCAAGCATGCATGTGGCATCTCATAGAACAAATCAATCAAAACTCATCCAGGGCTTCCAGAGGCCATCCACCTTGACCCATCAAACAGTGATTCCACCACCCTGTCGGAAATCACTAAAACAATCATCAGATTGGTCTCCATCCAAGCCTTCCAGGGCTCCCAGAGCGTTTATTCCAACCAAGGCTTCTAGGACTAGTAACTCAACCCACAACTTATACAGGGCTTCTAGAGCGTTTGTCCAACCAAGGCTTCATGGACTAGTAACTCAACCCACCAAGGGCTTCCAGAGCATTTTTCCAAAAAAGGAATCTAGGACTAGTAACTCAACCCAAGATGTTACAGGGCTTCCAGGAACTAATAACTCAACCCAAGCTAAGGAAACATGAGAACCAACCAAAACAACAACAATGAAAATAAACCCACAATCAACATGGCTATCCAAAAAATGACAAGGCTAGGCAATCCACTGTCAATCTCAACCATCCTTCATGATTCAAAATGGATCTTAAACCCTCTAAACCTCTAAGTCTTCAAATATCAGAAAACACTATCGCATGGAAAAACAATGAAAGAATGGCGGAAAACCCAAGTTAAAGTGAAAGCGGAGAAATGCAGCCTTAATGCCCCAGAGCCGTTGGATCTACGGGATCAACGGACGAGATTGAATCGCATCGGAGAAAGCCAAGCAGTATAAACAGGCCTTAGCCTTAAGAGAAATGCGATAGCGATACAAGAAAAACAATGTGAACCATTGATCAAGCACACAGATCAACGGTCCAGATCAACTACCAATATTGCATGGAACCAAAGGGAGGACTTATCACAGGCAGACCTGAAGGAGTTATGAAATAAAATAGCGAAGGGTTGAGTTCCGTGGTAAGCAGTATTTCGAGCGGGAATCAGGCGGTAAGTAGTATTGGAGAGGCTCCACCCAATTCCATACACCGGCCGACACGTGGCACACCGCAGGAGAGAGAAAACCACTTTTTCGGGCGGGTAATCTCCGTGCAAGTGGGCCGCCCGAAATTATTGTAAGCTGTTGGATTGAAGGTCGCAGATCAACGACGGAGATTGCATCACAATAATATATGGGAATGGACCATGGCCCGTGGCATTGCGAAGGGACGATATGTGATATGCTGATATCAGTGATCGGCGATCGGCGAGTGGAATGGAAACAATACAAAGACCTGCGATATGCGACATGCAATACACTTGGACCCGATAAGGATTATAGGTCAGATTTAAATATATTTGAAGTCCAGTTTTTGCGGATTTCTTTGTATTTCCCCGTGTATTGATGTTTGACCCATAGCCGATGCGACTTGTGATTATGATCAAGGCAGACCCAATAAGGTTTATAGGTGCGACTGTATAAAATTTGAATTCCGCTAATAAGCGTTTTTCCTATGTATTTCTCTGTGTAAACAGAGAAGCGTTTCTTTGGGGATTTTCACCCGTACTGGTCCTTTCTGTTTGAAAACAGGTGGCCACCATACCTTAGAGTGTTTCGCAATGATTATTTGACGCTCAACAGGGATTTGAATGGATAGCAGCTGGGAGCCAGAGAGCCCAAAAAGGAATGCAAACCGATAGCGCCGATAGGCTTAAAAGCCATTCAATGGCAGCACAGAAGGAGACAGTTGAAGACAGTCACAGAACGACAGTCAATTAGTTAGATTGGGGCAGATTGAATAGAGAAACAGGACAGAGGGAGAGTTTGTGCACTCTTTTAGACTTGAGGTTTTCGAGCAGATCCCTCTTTGATGTCACTGTTGGTTGAGACTCTGTTTTGAGCTCACCCTTGTAATAATATGTTCTTAAAGATTTAATATAGAGGTCGACACTGAAATCTGGACTAGGAGACGTAGCCAGGAAGTCTAGTGAACTCCTTGATTATTTGTTGTGTTGATGTGTGTGTCTGTTATGTTTTCTAACTGCTCATTGTTTATATTATTCACAATATTTTCGATCTGTTGCACTAAGTAATATAGGCATTCCTGCACATGAGTCTGTAATACCTTAATATTGATTTAAGATCTCATTTTTAGATCAAGTGGTATCAGAGCAATTGGTTTTGTTAAGGTTAGACAAGCTTGTGCTGGATTTTGAATGCTAACTAGATTAAAGCTCAGACTAGGAGAAGGAGAACTTGTTGAGGCTAACCCAGAGATTGGAAGAGTCTATTCTCAGAGGAGAATTGCAAAAGAAACTCCATTGGGATCAAAATCTCAGTTCATGGACAGTTTTATGGCCATACGAGCCATAGTGGAAGAGATGTATCTGGAATTTAAGAAGGGTTGAGGTGAAAGCACTTCAACACCTAAACCAGACAAAGGAGCAGAGGAACCTTTTCTAGTTGCCTCTCCAGAGGGCAAAGGAAAAGGAGGAATGCCTCCTCCACCATCTCCTCCATCATCACCTTCGTCATTCTCATCATCTTTTAGATCTTCTAAGAAGAAGAAGAAAACTTCCTTAATCAAATTAGATGTGAACTTTGATTTTCCAATTTATGATGGAGAACTCAATGCAGAAAAGATAGATAATTGGATAAGACAAATTGATGTATATTGCAGGGTACAAAACGTTGATTCAGAAAGGAAGAATATTCAACTGGCTAGCCTTCGACTTAGAGGAACTGCACTAGTATGGTGGGAAGGCAAGACACAAGATGATCTGGAAAAACATGGTAAAATCATTTCTACTTGGAATGAATTCGTTTTTGCTATCAAAAAGCAATTCTATCCTTTAGCTTACATGCAACAAGCAATGATGAGTTGGCAAACTCTTCAACAGTTGAAGGGTCAAAGTGTACAAAGTTATACTCCGGAATTCAGAAAGAGAGCTTTAACTCTAGGTATATCATTAGATTCACCTGAGACTTTATTGAAGTATATAGGTGGTCCTCATAGCTATTTAAAGAATACTATCCTCATGTTTAATCCCACTAGCTTAGATGATGCATTAGTTCAAGGCACACATCTAGAAGCTAGAGGTAAGAATGTAAACCCAGAGGTTAGGGGAACATCTAAATATTCTGTAAGCAAGAGTAAGGAAAAGAAGAAACTGAAATGGAAGGAGAGGAAAGCAAACACTGTACAGAAGGATAAACCTTCATGCACTCATTGCAAGAAAGAAGGACACGATGAGGCACACTGCTGGCTTTTTCATCTAGAACGGAGACCTAAGAAGTTCGGTGGAAGGAAGAAAAAGAATGTTGTAGCTATTCAATAGGACTTGGGATTAGATTCAGGCGATGAAACAATAGTTACAACCATATGTATTAAAGGTAAAGATTCTAAAGAATCCACAAGTAATTCTGCACAATCTCTTGATAATGAAAGTAATGAGAGGGAAAGGAATGAGCTTTTTCATATTAGAGTAATTTCCAAGCATAACAAGATTGATAATTTATTTGATAGTGGATCACAAGTAAATTTGATTTCTGAAACAATTGTAAAGAAGTTGGGATTACAAAAAAAGCCTCACGAGAAGCCATATCCATTAGGTTGTGTGTGTGATAAAACAAAGCTACAAGTAACGAGACAATGTAAACTTAGGTTTGCTATTGGATCAACATTTTTTGATCCGAATCAGATCGATAGAAGACTGTCAAAGAACCTTGACTATATCTGGTCGGGAAAAATCACTAAGAAATCCAAAACATCGATCAAAAACACCCCTGAACCAGTGGCAATGGCAGCCAATGTGGAACGACGAGGACCTCGGTCAAAGTGTGCTGACTGAGGCCCATGGATACTGCGTAGGAGGCCAAAGTAGCCCCTGGGAGCCCCGGAATGGGAAAAGGAGGAGGTTTTTGAAATCGTGCATCGTTGGGCGAACAAGGCCAAAATGGAAAAGCCCGAGCACTCGGTCGCATCGGGAGCCAAAAAACCACGCGTGGAAAAAGGTAAAAGTGATAAAGTACAAAGGCAGGACCTGCGCTCTGGAAACCAGCAGTTTTGATCGAGGCGCCCTTGAACGGTAAGAGGTTTTGGATGAGAGCGGAGCGATTCCATACACTGGCTGATGCGTGGCAGGCGGAGGTGAGAGAAAACCGCCATTGATCGCGTGCTATCGGTCGAGCAAGACAACCACGCGAAACGTGCGTATGGCGTTGGATCTCGGAGACTCAGATCGGATGGCTGAGATCGCGCTCGATGGAGGAAGTAGAATCAACAGGGAATTAAGCCACATTTTAAAGGGATTTGGAATCCGTTTGACCGCCATGGTAGAGGAAAGACTCATCCACAACGTAACTGAAGAAATGAACTGACGAAGCATGCTGGTGCCATTAGAGGAGGACAAGTGGCCACTCCCTGAGCGTTCATGATGACGCCGTGTTACACTAAAATTTGTCACCATGACTATTTGCAGTTAGTATGGCTCCATCAACAGTCATACTATCCTCCTTGGCAAGCCTCATACCTGCGTGTAGGATATAAACACTTGATTTCTTGTATGATAAATGCATGTTTAGAGAAGGATTGCTCTTAATTGTCTTGTTTGTCACTAGAAAGTCTTAGGCTTCTAGGGAGGTTGGTTTTGTTCGCAAGATTAACTCTTTCCGCATGACAAATTGGCAACTCCGCTGGGGACTCCATTAATTTGAATGATTTTTCCTTTGTGTGACACTTTGATCTGAAAAGAGTCATTTCTTTTTTGGTTTTTGGCTGTTTGATTGTGTATTTGGGTGGGCTAGCTTAGAGTTAAGTTAGATTTTAGCTTTTCTTGGTTTTTCTAGTAGTACGCACCCTCTGAGTTGGGCACAGTGCGTACCTGTACACACTGCAGCTTTGTACACAGAGCGTGCACGCACCTGTGCAAACAGGCTGCCTGCGTACCCTGTCAAAAATTGAGAAATTTCCATTTTTTCCATTTTTCCTCTTAGATTTTGTCTTTCATTAGTTTTCACTACCCAGATCCATTGGTTATTTGTCAGAGATCTTCACCTGAACTTGTTTCGTTAGCGTCAAGAGTTTTAGTGAAATTCATAGAAGTTCTAGCCCTAGG
>APFE031575213.1:115913-126279 GCA_000404065.3 Pinus taeda | reverse complement strand
TTGCACAAAAATGAGGCTTGGGATCTGGTGGAGTTGTCGGCTGGAAGGAAACCCATTGGCAGCAAATGGGTGTTCAAGAAGAAGACAAATGCAGAAGGAAAGGTGGAGAAATACAAAGCTCGGTTACTAGCAAAAGGTTATTCCCAGGTGCCAAGAATTGATTTTGGTGATATTTTTTCTCCTGTTGCCAAGGTAACTTCTATTAGATTACTTTTATTTGTTGTTGCTGCTTTTGATTTTAAAGTAGAATAGATGGATGTGAAGGCAACGTTTCTTCACAGGGATCTGGAAGAGGAAATCTACATGAAGCAACCTGAATGCTTTGCGGTGAAGGGTAAGAATGAAATGGTATGCAAGTTAAAGAAGTCTTTGTATGGGTTAAAACAGTCACCAAGGATGTGGTATAAAAAATTTGATACATTTATATGGGGACTTGGCTTCACCAAAAGAAAAGTAGATCACTGTGTGTATTTTAAATTAATTGGTGATCATGTTATTTATCTTGTCTTGCATGTGGATGATATGTTTCTGGTTGGAAATGACAAAGAAATTATCTAGGATTTGAAAACCCAATTGTCCTTCAAATTCGACATGAAAGATCTTGGTGCTGCAAAATATATTTTGGGCATGGAAATTAAAAGAGATCAGGAAAAGAGGAAGCTCTAGTTAAACCAAAGGAAGTATGTCGAGACAATACTGTAGAGGTTTAATATGAAGGATAGTAAACTAGTGAAGGTTCCTATTCCTGTAGGTGTGAGGTCATCTGCTGAACATTGTCCCAATACACAAGAAGAGGAAGAGGACATATCCCATGTTCCATATGCAAGTGCAGTCGGTAGCTTGATGTATGCAATGGTTTGTACTAGACCAGACATTGCACATGTAGTGGGAGTATTGAGCAAGTTTATGTCAAAACCAGGTAAGGAGCACTGGACAACAGTGAAGCAAGTTTTCAGGTATTTGCGTGGCACTAGTGATTATGGTTTGTGCTACCAAAGAAGACTAGTATTGGACAGAGTGTTGGATATTTGTGGCTTTGTTGATGCAAACTGGGCTGGAGATCTAGATCAGAGAAGATCTAGAAGTGGGTATGTGTTTAACCTATTTGGAGGTGCAGTCAATTGGATGAGTAATAAATAATCTGTAGTAGCACTATCAACTATAGAGGCAGAATACATGGTAGCCACTCATGCAAGCAAGGAAGCAATTTGGTTGCAAAGATTGTGTTCAAGTATGGGGTTAGTACAGGGAGCTATAAGGATATACTGTGACAGCCAAAGTGAAATTTTCTTGCCAAAGAGCCCTGCATATCATTCAAAAAAAAAGCACATTGATGTTCAGTATCACTTTGTGAGGATATGATAGAAGACAAAAAGGTGTTGTTGGTAAAGGTGGACAATTTGAAGAATAATGTAGATGAATTGACAAAATCCGTGAGCTCTGAGTAGTTCTCTTGGTGTAGAGAAACAATGGGCATTGTAGGGCTGGATAAATGACTAAGCTCTCTCATGGCCCATTGTGGAAAGAAAACAACAAGTGGGAGAATGTTGGGTTATGTTATATTCTTTCCATGACTAGCCCACATAGTTAACTAGGGGGTTAGAGGGGGGTGGAGCCCCCCCTTCGTTGCGCCAATTACGTATCGAGGGGGTCACAGGGGGTTTGAGGGGTGCAGGTAACCCCCTCTATAGGGTTTGGGGTAGTGCCCTGGGAAATTTTGTTTTTTGGACCCTATATTAGGTTGGGCAGACCTACCTATAGTTTTGTGCATCATTTTTGCACATGGTTTTGGATGTCATGGTTTTCGGTCCATGGTTTTGGACGCGATGGTTTTTCAGTCCATGTTATTGGACGCTTAAGCATGTATAAATATGTATTGTAACATTGAAAGGAAAATAATGAAAAATCAAGTTGGTAGTCCCGGTTTTTGGATTTAGGGGAAAATCTCTATGTATATGTGTTTTATGTCTTATACTCTCACATTGTTTATTTTTTGCGTCTTAGAATTCGTATGCAGGTAACTTCTGTACAGGGTTAAAACCTACACAGTTGCACTTCCATCACTTTCCTTTGATCCTACTCTGTTGGAGGCCATTGATCCTAAACTACAGAGAAGCAGACAAACACCTGCTAGATCTAAAGAAATAGAGACATGCATGGAAAGAAATTTTTCAGCTAAAACCAAAGAAAACTTGAGGAACAACATACAACATACTTCGGAATTGACTGGTAAGGATTGCACAATATTTCTTGGGAGTTAGGGAGACTGGCTGCGAGAACTGCGTAAAAGGAAAGTCGAGCTATAAGGAGGCTAGTTGATTGCTGGAATCGCACACTGCGCAATCCAAACTGGCCTGTTGGCTGCTGAAATTGCAAAATGCTCAATATCTACTGGCAATGGTTGGAGGCCCAGTGACTGCATTGCGCAATTTTCTGGGCTAGGAATCACTACCTCTCAAAATTGCACAATGCAAGGCTAGAGTAAAGTCAATTGGCAGAAATGCACATTTTCTGAGAGGAAGGCAGAGCCTTCCCTCTCAAGATTGTGCAATGTTTTCTTAGTGAGGTAGAGTCGGAGCCGAGGTTGCTCAGACTCATCGATGGGCAACTGAAATAAAAAGTGAAGGTGAATGCATGGTGATACTAAGTGTAAGTAGGAGCAAATGATTGTGCATGAAAACTATGAATGAAAGATTCAGAACATGGAACAATATGCATGTGTTTGAAGTGAGTCGCTGAATCGATGATCGTTCTTGAAAAACAATGTCATGCATGCGAAAATAGTGAGATGCTAATGAAAATTGAAATGGTGCTAGTACAAGCTAATAGGCATGAAAACTATAACATGCATTCATAGAAAACAAGAAAACAACACTTGCACAAGCCAAAACACAAAAAGCAATAGAAATTCTACATAAGACAAGTTAAGAGGAATTACCAGTAAATAGCTGAGTTGGATATGTCAAAGACTCCTGGATGTGATGTGGGATGTCATAGCTCCAAGATCGATATGAATAAGTGAGCTCTGAAGTGTCGAATAAATAAGTTTGAGGCTCATGATGCGTATGCCACAAATACAGGAAAAAGTGACGCTTGGAGGAAATATTCTAAGCAATCTTTGCATGTAACCTCTAGATGCTAAAAATAGCTCCCTAAAATCTAGGGATGCTTTTTGCATGTTTCTTTTTTCTATTTTGTGAAAAAGAGGCCCATGTATGCAAGTCAAGTTTTCTCGGTCCCAGGTGGAACCAGTCAACCCAATGGCACATGCAACATCCTGCTTAACTAAGGGGAAAATTTGCTCATTTCTGGGAGGGAGTTGGGTTGGCCTCCTAGAAGGATTGCGCAATTTTTGGGCTGAGCAATCCTGTTGGGACATATTCCGTAGTTTTTCCAAGGAAGGTTGACAGGCACAATTGCGCAATTATGGAGCCCAACAGGCTGCCAGTCAATATTGCGCAATTTCTCGAGGGAAGGATGGTTCCCCTTAGAATTGCGCAATTTATTGAGGAACCTGCTCAGCCTGCAGCTCGACCAAGTCCAAAGAAACATCTTGTGAGGGGGGTGCAACAAGCTATCATGCACAGGCTGGAAATATTCTAGAAAACCACTGAAGCTTGTGTACTTGACATTGCAAGACATGTTGTTGAGGATGGTTGGTAGGGAGGCTCCAAAACAAAGTTAAGGAAAAATTTTGGAGTGTGGTTGTAGCTGCTACAACACTTGGCGGCACACTGGTAGAACTCCAGCTCTCTGAATGGATCTTGTTCATGGAAAGCAAGTCTAACACCTCTGAAAGTATAGTTCAGTTCTCAGCTCGTCTTGGTTTCCACACTTTCTTGATTGTAAAATGTAGCATTTACCAAGCTCTTAGTCGGTCGACACACATTCTAAGCCAAGCCAACATAGTTGTTTCGAATGGGGTTGAGGGGTATATTGGTGCATAAGCAGTATAGTCGTCAGAGTCTTAGTTTCATCTCTGGTGTTGCTCTGCTTCTAGCAGGCCTAGACAGTACCGTAGCGGAGTCACGCAAGAATACAAGCATCGCTCTGCTACCAGCAAGCCTGGTCAGTACCTCGACAGAGTTACTTGTATCACCTCCTTACATAGGAAGCCTTTCTCTTGTTTCACCTTATTCATTTTTCATTTTGAAAATTTTCACTTTTCCTTTTTTTTCATTTTTCATAACTGTGCACAACACTTGTTCATTTTAGAGGCGGAAGAGGGATCCTGAATTGTTGAGAGAAGAAGAGGTTGTTCCTTCAGAGAAGTAGTTTATTATATACCTTTGATTTTCATGTTAAGGTTTTCCCCCTCACCTTACTCTACTTGACTGAGCTACCAAGGGTTAACCCAAAAAAAGCCACAAGAGTAGGTGACACTAGTAAGCGCATAAGCATTGTGTTTTCACCAATGTTCACTTCAAACAATACGTATTTTCTATCGACATATCATGGACTGAAGATAAAAAGTTCTTCATACAGAGGAAGAATGACATATAACCAAATAGTGATAGATGCACAAGGCCTCTTGTACTTTACCTAGCTTGTTTCAAGATTCACACATGATTTCATGCGAAACTAACCTACGAGCACAAAACAAGAAAATAAACAACAAAACAAAGCAGAAGTAGAAGTAAATGTGAAAGAAAAGCAGTTAAGAAAACAAGCAAGCAGACAAACAAACATGCAAGGTAATTAAGAAAACAAGCATGCAAGAAAACAACCAAAAGAAAATACTACTCCTACTCCTAAGATAGCGGTGCATGGGCCTGATCACGTGAAGTGATACTTCTAATGCAGCCACCAGTGCATTGGTTGACCCATGTTGGTGAAGGCATGGTCCACGAGCAACCCGATTGTGCGAACCAGCAAACAAGAAAGATATAACAATGAAGACAAACACACTCCATGTTTAAATGTGTCCACAGAACATTAGTGAGTGCAATTCCATGACATGCAGTCCATGGACTTGTTACGGTGCTATGCGACACTAAGTGCAGCTGTTAAGCATACACATACTCTTGAATGTGACGTGCAATCAAAAGAAAGAAACAAATACAACTTACATCATGCACGTGTGCTTGCAATGTAAGATTCCTCCAATGCATGAGTGATGGGATTGTGCAGTTCGAGTGGAGGAAGTGTGATCTATGTGTGAGATTGATCTTCAATGAATACAAATGAGTGATGAGGAACCTTGGGTGTTTCAACAATTTCCTGATCAGAAGTGAAAACAACCTCAAGATAGCGAGGGCCTGACATAACCATCAGCTTGGGCTGAAGTGCCTTGATAGTCTGGGGGGTTTTGACTTTGTCAACAAATAGATCATCATAAACTAGTGGCTTTGAAAAATAAGTTGCGATAGAATAATCATTGTGATCAAATATGGGAGAAAATAGATCACGACATCTATGATCAGTAAAATTAATGATTTCACCCGCATCCTCATGATCTAATGAATCAAATAGAGTGGTAGATGAGAAGCGGGCAAATTAACCCTCTGTGTTTCCGGAAAAGGCAAATGAAAAGTCAAGTGGATTTTCAATGAATAATTTATCCTCTCCATTGTCGAATGATATACTGACATCCGGTGTGTCTTATGAGTGATCAACAATGGGTGCATCTATAAATGGAGATACACATGTGAAATCATGGATGGTAGGTTCACCAAAGAGGTCAGCGAAGAATGGAGGAGGCTCAGGCAAAAAGGATTCATCCTTCGACGAGTGTTGATGCTCAAGCCCCCAGTCATACTCTTCATGAATGACAACGCATGTTAGTTGTGCAACACCAACTCCATCGATGGCTTGATCCTCATTCACAACAAGTGTAGAGTCCGGAATGGAATAAAACAAGACACTATCATCTGATTACGAAGACGGAGGTTGTGGTACAAAATTCATATGACAACTCGATAAACTCACAACCAAATATGCACGAAAATTAAGCGAAGTGATGTAGGGAGGATGTGACAGTTGAACAGATGTGCATTCCTATTCTCATGCATCACTCTACAGTGGTGGAGTTGTTTGATGAGGGGACGATGGATAGTCACTTGTGACAGTGATCGTGTCTATCTATGATTATGCAGCTCCATCACTGAAGTATGCTTAAGCGAGGTTTGGGCTCAAAACTTCTTCTTGGGATGGACTAATTTGTTAAGGCAGTACTCGAATCTATCCCAAAGGTAAGGAAATTTCTTCTGGATTTTTGGAGCTTGAAACTGCAAATCACGAAAGTGCTGCAAAAAATCCATAGGTGATTCATGCAGAGCCTTCCGTTGTTGTAATGGTTTTTGGTCAAGATATTCTGGATCAAAATGATGGAAAGTATCTTCAATGAGATCACATAAATGCTCAAGTGAGTGCACGCTATCAGCCGGGAGGCTGTAGCACCATCGTCGTGCGGATTCGTGAAGTGTGTGTGCAAGCAGCAGACTGGCATGTTCGTGAGAACATCCATATTCCTCGTCAAGCATGGCAAGGAAGTCATGTAAGAACACATGCCAGGCTACTTCGCATTCACCATCATACATGAATTCGGACAAGAGATCTTTGAACTCCCTCGTGATGTGAAGAGGTTCGACATGCGAAAGACATTGTGGAGGGATGAGTGTAACAAAATCCATCATAGATGTGCAGAGGTTCAAAACAGGATGGGAGGACACAACTTGTCATCTGGCCCTACTTCTAGCACCAGAAATGTTGACTATGCTGGACCCACCAACATGTTAAGGGATCTCCCTGGTAAGAAGTCCCAATTAGACCTTAGACCATTTGGTGTAGGAGTCCTAGCAGTGGGTCACACGGTATCACCTTGACCACGGTTTTGTACAGAGGCAAGTAAGATTTCCCTATTGGTAACAATGGTGTGACAGTTGCAGCAAGTCAAGGAAGGTGCATGAACAGTTCTAACACATGGAAGGTGGGGTGAGTGCGCCCCTTGGAAACCTATGATAGCATGCGGACTGGCATGTTTGTGAGAACATCCATATTCCTCGTCAAACATGGCAAGGAAGTCATGTAAGAACACATGCCAGGCTACTTCACATTCACCATCATACATGAATTCAGACAAGAGATCTTTGAACTCCCTCGTGATGTGAAGAGGTTCGACATGCGAAAGAAATTGTGGAGGGATGAGTGTAACAAAATCCATCATAGATGTGCAGAGGTTCAAAACAGGATGAGAGGACACAACTTGTCATCTGGCCCTCCTTCTAGCACCAGAAATGTTGACTATGCTGGACCCACCAACATGTTAAGGGATCTCCCTAGTAAGAAGTCCCAATTAGACCTTAGACCATTTGGTGTAGGAGTCCCAGCAGTGGGTCACACGGTATCACCTTGACCACGGTTTTGTACAGAGGCAAGTAAGATGTCCCTATTGGTAACAATGGTGTGACAGCTGCAGCAAGTCAAGGAAGGTGCATGAACAGTTCTAACACATGGAAGGTGGGGTGAGTGCGCCCCTTGGAAACCTATGATAGCATGCGGCTTGGAAGGGAACAAATGAGTGAAGATGCATCACAAATTGGAAAGTAAGTTAGCGAGCAATACAAAGTGATGGTTAAAACAATCAGCACATTTTAGTAAGATTCATACATACTTATACATAATAGTCCATAAATGCATGCATAAGCAAACATATACATGTATCATTTAGAGTAAACAAGATAGCTAGAATACAATACGACATATGCATGAAACGTGGTTGCTCTGTTATATTAAGAAGTGTAAGTTCCAGCCATACAATACAACCATGTCCAACCAATAGAACCAATAGTGGAACATTATAGTCACAATTGTATTCTCCTCAAAAGAGATATACTAGTTCTGTATAGTGGAGAAGCCAAGGCTCATTACAATACTATCCAAGCTCTCTCTAAGATACTCCTATCGGAAGATTGGCTCACCAAAAGCCTATACAATGAGTTATGAGGGACTATATATAGCAAAGGGTGGGGTGACACTTGACATTCCCCTTTGTGATAATTCATCTACCCTCATGACTCTTCATCTACTCTATAATTGTTACATCCAACTATCCACACTTGAACTTAAACTTGACAAGGCATTACATACAATCTGCACATGCATCCATGTGAGACAAAATAGGCTTAAACAAGCCATGCAAGACATCACTATGACTTAGAAAACTTTGAGAAGACCAACTCTTCGACATCCTCATGGTGATCGACAATAGCAAACTAATGCATGTTGAAGCCCCGAAAATCAGGTCGACAACAAGGGGAATACTCACCCGGTCCGGACCTTGGTTGACAGCTCCTTATCGTTTGGTATAGTGAGTTCGACTGGGGATAATGGGACCAGTTTCCCAATCTAAGGGTGTGTGTGTGTAGAGTTGGATGTTGCTGCTTTAAAATTCATATCTGACCTACTTTAATCTAACTCTATGCTATTGTAATCTAATGAAAACAGCACATCTAATCTATGCTAACCTGGGATGTAATTCTTCTATTATGCGATCTAAAGAGATTTCAAATAATAGCTGGTAATAAAGATCATTCAGCAATTATAAGAATAGAAATCAGTTAAGATGAACCACTTTGCATAAAAAGTTAGGCAAAACAGTTGTGAACAACATATCGCATAATAAGTTATTCACACATTAAACATAAATAAATGGCTCCACCGTACAAAAGTGCTAAATGGTAACACAAACATTCATGTAATAACATATAAGCAACTAAAAACTGTATATTGTTTTAAGAATATAAGCAGAAATGGTCAAGAGATAAAAGTACCATTTATGACTGGTCCTACTCATAAGCTTCAAGCAACAATGATTTATCTCTCCTTGTTCTAATATCTACAAAGAGTACAGAAGTGCAACATCAGTAGCAGATACCAAATGCAAACATCAATAAATCCTGATCCGTTCATTCATCAAAACCTCCTCTGAGGGTGCAAAAGTGCATGTTCTGAGGACAAGTTTTTAACAAATTTCTGGACCCTTCTCTAAATGCATGAGAAGGGTTTACATACTACTAACTAAATCTAATAATAGTTTATTTACAAAAAATCAGGATGCGGTTTTCAAATGACCACCCTTTTTCTAATCTAATTTTCAAGCAAAAATAAGATTCCAAACTAAACTATTTATGTATCTGGTCTTTAAAGCTGCATGTATTTAACATTTGTTTAAGGAGAGTCAGTTGGCTAACTTCTGCTTTGAGCTGGGCTGAGAAAACAGAATCGATGAGTGCTGGCACCACCTTTTCAGCCACATTTATGATACATTTCATGGTCGTCCACTGACTATGCGGTTTTACCAAATATGTCCAGTAACATTCCCAATTTAATATTTTTAGTAGTTGGATTTCTTTTTCCTTTTCTTGTGCTTTTTGCTTCCAACCCTCCTCTAATTTTGGTTTGTTTGGTAAATATCCCGGAGTAGTTTTAGCGATTAAATTTGCTCTGTGCAAATTCTCATTTATACAGTCAATGAGAATACTTGCTGTCGTAGCTGCTGTTCCTGCTGCTTTTTCTGCTTCTTTGATTTGATCATCCCACTTACTAAAGAGAAACTCTTTATGATTCTCATTTATCCTGGGTGCGCCTGCCTCTTTGCCTTCATCTTCATCCTGCCAAGTCAGATAATGAGTCACCTGTTTGTCAACCAGATCATAGTCGCTTCGTAATTAGACCACTTGATTAGTGATCTTATCACTCATTTCGCAATAGTAACTCCATTGTGATATCTTTTGTCCCTACACTTCTTGTTGTTGCAGTAGTTGTTCTTTCAAGGCAATAGATTCTAAAATAAACTCTGTAAGATTAGTCTCATCTTTATGCATCTCTTGTAAATTTTGAAATTGTTTTCCTTTCTCGTCCAGACTTCTTTGATAACCTATTTGCATTTGCTGGAAATCTTCCTGCAACTTTTCAAGTTGTTTGTGTGCCTCATTATTAGTATTGGCCTGTTGCATTTGTTGTTGCAGTAACTGTATTTGATCTTCTTGTTCTTTTAACAATTGTTGTACTTCTGATGCTTTGTCAATAGTTGCAGAAGCATATGCTCCTGCGATCTGAGACACTTTAGTGAGATTTTCAGTTGGATTACTGTTGGGGTCTTTCCATAAGACGTCCAATTGCTCAGCGCCTTGATGCAATGTATTTTCTAATTTCATTTTCTTTCTCTGTCTTCTTACTACTGCTTTATGTTGAGGACTATAAAAGATGTCCAGAGGAGGAATTTCTTCTATATTAAGTACAAGCTCAGAAGATGGAGTGATAGGAGCATGTTCTTTTTCTGAGATATTGCTGACTATGGTTGGGATTACTCCTTCTGCAATCTGAGTATTGCTCGTAGGTGTTTTTGGGATTTGTCCTTCAAGAT
>APFE031575213.1:48456-79070 GCA_000404065.3 Pinus taeda | reverse complement strand
CATGATTGACGGTTTGCATGCCAAATATGTCATATTTTTATTACTGCAAAGGTTCCATATTTCCAGAGAGTTTCATTTAGATAAGTCATTCAAATTTTGAAGAGTTTTTCAGTCAAGGGAAGGCCAAACAGTTTAAACTTGGCTTCCCTAGGTTTCAATTGCTTGCTTTAGAATATAGAGATGAATATCTGGCCAAACAAGCTTAAAACTTGGCGGATTGGTAAATAGGTAGAGAAATCAGGGCGCTCATCAGCTTAATCTGAGCCCCGAAAGAGACAAGGGTCGATTTAGATAGGAGGATAGCTGAAAGAAAGGTTGAAAGGCTGGGTATGCTAGTTCAAGGGCACCCAAACCATAAGAAGAAAAAATGTTAGGAGAGTAGGCCAGGTAGGTAGCTTTGTGGTGGCAGAATCATGGCTTGGGATCCGTTTCATTTTATGTTCTCAAGCATCATATTCGTTCGCATCTCAAGAAAAGAAAGGAGCTCAAGCGAGGCATGCCTGAATTTCCTTTTTTCCCTCAAAACACTTGCTAACTTCCCCTAATCCACTTAAAAAGTCCTGTTTCCCCTTCAAAAGCCTCAGATTCCTATCCTTAGCACTCTCTGATTAGATTACATATTAACTTCTAACTTATTATCTAAATCCCAGTTATTCTTCCCTCCCCATACTAAAAACATATACGAGATCCCCCTAAATACATATCCCCTCCATTGGTTGAAATATAACCATAACTATCTCAGCTTTTTCTGCTACTACTACAAGGGACTATGAACCTTTAGTTCTATTTTCAATGGTTGTGAAAGAGATGATGCTAAATCAAAGCAGCTCTTCTTGATGTTATAAAAGTCAGGGACAGAAAGAAAGAGGAGCTCAAAAGACAAATGAAGTGCTCTCAGCAGAGAAAAGTCCCATAGTCAATTCCATCAAAGTGCATGAAGACGAAATTTCAAGGCTTATGGAGGAGAATGAAAATAACAATTTGGCTCTTCAGCAGGCATGCACTAAATTAGAACTTGCAGATTCAAAATTAGATGACCGAGACAGAGATATGGCAGAATTGCAACAGAAAGTATTGGTCAAACAAGGTCCTATTGTTCAAACAAGAGTTGGCTGAAAAATAGCACACAAAAGATTGCTCTTGTGTCATCTCAGCACTTGGTCAAACAACCACCATTTCTAGTTTCTTCCAAGCCAGCTGCTTCAGCTAAAGAACAAAGAACCTCTAAAGGCATCAAAGAGGGTGGAAATAGGAGTGGGAATATCTTTCAAGTCATAATGCTATAAAGAATGTTGGCAATTTGCATGATGTTGGGGGTAATGGCATAGCTAAATTAGAGAAGAAAGAAGATTATAAGAATAACCATGTCCATGTTTCAGGCTCTTTGCTTGGGCTAACTAAGACAGAAATTGCTAATGCCATCTGTGAAGAAAAATGAAATGGATATTCCAGCTTTTGATTCTTCTGGTCCCTGTCCTATTGAGACAAGTTTGTCAGAAAGTGTTGCTGAGGCAACTTTTCAACCTTTAGAGAATCAATTTCATAGAATTCCAACACTGGGAAATCCCATACAGAATGACAGGAAGGATTATCTTGCTGCTGCTTCTGACTTGCTGCCAAGTTCTCATGACATCTTTAGTTCATATGGAATCGAGAATGCTCTACATTGTTGTGGCAATAACAATTCAGAGAATGTATCTCTTCAGCACCTTCGAGTCACTTCAGAACCTCAAAAAGATGGGACAACTACAGGAAGCTTTTATCTTGGAAATGGATTTATGATGGGACCTCCTGATGTTTCAGATACTATAGAATGGGTTGCAGTACGGTGTTCTTCATGTTTATCGTTGAGTGGTTTATATCCTGATGTTAAAGGCAAACCTTGCTCAGCTAGTGAAAGCATCCAGTTATTCAAATGCCATATATCAGCAAGTGAAGCTGTTGGTGGACCCAATGATGTTTTCTAATCCTTTAAGGAATTACCATCTTTCAACTGGCGTGACAGTGCTGATAATTGGTTTGGAACATGTTGCTACGCGTTTGGAGGATTCATGAATTCAAATATACAATGTCCAAATTGGTGAGGTGAAAACAAAGCTCAAGGGCCACCAAAAGAAAATCACGGGCCTGGATTTTTCATATGTTTTGAAAATTTTGGTATCTTCTGGAGTTGATGCCCAGTTATGTCTCTAGGGCATAGATGGGTGGGACAAGCGAAAGTCAAGAGTTGTAATTGTACAGCCAGGAAGATCATCGCCCCCTGTTCAGGATACAAGAGTACAGTTTCATAATGATCAAATTCACATCGTAGGGGATCCTTCTTAGTCCACAGAGATTAGAGTGTGACTCCCGGTGATCCTTCTTAGTCCACAGAGATTAGAGTGTGACTCTTTAGATTTCATCTTTGTGGTTGAACGTTTTAATTATGAAATTGATTTTTGTAGTTCATTTCGATTTTCTGAATCAAAATAGCCTGGAGGGAGATACAACTACAATACTCATGTATATATTTCTCAACTTATCTACATTGCGCATGCACACACACATATAGCAGATGGGATTGTAGCAGCAACAATCTGGCATTATTTACGACTCTTTCTTGCAAACATTAAATGATGTCCCGGGTATTTATATAGTGTGCTTAAGAATGAATACTATTGAATGATCCTTCTTAGTCCACGGAGATTAGAGTGTGACTCTGTCATTTAGCGCAACTCGAGGATCTTCCAGCAGAGGAAGAGAGATGTTGGAGATAATTACTGCAACTTACATTCAAAAGTCTTTAGTTTCAGTCCCTGCAGATTGTTGAGGTGACTTTCACACTCTGTCCAGTTGATGAGGGATTGTAGAGGACACGCCACTTCAGTTTCACAACGATGCAGCTACATCTCAACCTGCCACGGATTCTATGAGGATGAGCAGGGGCATATTATGTTTGGATCAATCCTTTAGTGCAATGAATGTACTGTAGCGGCAAAGCAATATTTCAATGGAGTCCAATGACATTGGTGATACAAATCCAGAAGAAGCGTTGTGCGTTCTGAGACATCTAGAAGGAGCACAGATTGTTCTGAACCTTCTAGGAGAAGCACTGATCGGCGAGAGAAATCTAGGAGCAGCGTACACAGATCAGAGAATGAGAAACTTAGATCAGGGAATACGGGGCACAAAGAGGCGCTAAACAACGCCTGCTCTATCTTTTAAAAAAACTGAAGGTGCTTGCTGTGTCACAGCTAGATAAACAAATCTAATACACCTGGAGGTTGTATTAATGATCACAGGAGATAAGATAAGGGCGATTGAACAATTTGAAGTGTTTTAGAGGAAAGTGAATGCCCGATACGACAGCGAAGCAACATCAGCAAACCGACAAAGAGTATAATTTATGAATATCAGCAGGGGACTTTAAAACACGAAGCTAGATGGCAGCAAAGGGATAGCACAGAGAGAAATAGAGCAGCTCAGAGCCATCAAAGCTCACCAGCGCAAATTAAAAAATCTCGAAGCCACATAAAAGCAGCAGAACCACCTAAAGGATACGGACAAGAGTATTCAAAGCGCAGCCCTCAGTTATATAACTTAAGCTGCCAGCTGCCTCAACGCAACTCTGTTTTGATAATTATGTATTAATTCCCAGCCCAGCGATGAGTTAAATACATTTAATTCATAGATATCTTTTCCAGATATGAATCTAGAGATATTTTGTTTGATATTTTCCCTATGACACCTGTTCAAGGGAAGGCTGTAAATCTTTCACTATATAAACCACCCCATAGTCAGTCTTAAGGGGGAGAGAAACAAGTAAGAATTGGTCGATAAACTTTGATAGAGATTGGTTGTGTACATCTAGTATGATTCCTTAATCAAAGACTGCGGGAGTTTTTTTTGGAAATGGACTGTGTGCTGTGTCTTGGTGTTTGAAGGGGGCCTTACGGAATTCCAAAGCTGCCACATAATTTAATAAGTGCCTCTCATCTTTGTTTTTCTTTATGTTTCACGCTCATGATATGCTCATATCGCCATCTAAATAGAAGCTAGAAAGATTAGTATAGAATTTGCTGAGCCACACTCTATGCTCAAGGTCTGCTATTTTTTTTATGTTTTCTTCTGAACTGGTAATGAATATTGATTCCTTTGGCCTCTTATCTCGGTGAATCCGCCCATGTTCTGGCATTTATGCAAGAAATTTTTATCAGCTCCTAGACAAAGCTTTTTTCACCTTCATGCTGATATGCTAAAATAACGATTTTGTTTATGTGCTTCTCATCTCCTTAAAACTTCCAATCCAGCTGGTTTGCGCTGTATCATTGAAAGTTTGTTGGCTGAGAGATCAAAGATTATTCAAAGGATCAGATAATGGACTGTCCACTATGCTTTCCTTTTCTTTTTTAAAAATGCTGAAGGATGATCAACAAATTCTCACGCTATCATATGGACTAATAAAACATCTCTTGTCTGTATAAAATCAGTTCTCATATATTGGTTTCATTATCACTATTTTCGATTGCAGAAATGGAGGACTAATCGACAACTGGCCTTACAACAATTTACACTAAGTTTTTGCAAACGTTCTATATGTTTTTGTTCTGACTAAGAGCTTTAATATGAATACCTCATGGAGCATATTAGTTCTTTGTCACCCATGAACGATTATTATTTAGGAAATCTTAATTGTTCCTAGATAGAATCCATTTTTCGATTGTAGAAAGGAGGACTAATCTACAATTGGCCTTACATCAATTTACACTAAATTTTTTGCAAACGTTCTATATGTTTTTGTTCTAACTAAGAGCTTTAATATGAATACCTCATGGAGCATATTGGTTCTTCGTCACCCATGTATGATTGTTATTTAGGAAATCTCAAATTGTTCCTAGATAGAATCCATCCACCTTACCTCGGTCAGCCGGATCAAAGATATCTTAGTTGCCTTACATCCCTGACCTCCACTTCATCCTTTTTTAACCTGAATAATTGTTTAATGAGCAGCTATCTGCTCCATATCCCCCTCGTGACCAAGAAAAACACACCAGCAGTCCCGCTCCTCTGACTCCGTGCCCAATGGTTTGAAATTCATCGCACGATGCATTACCTCTTTGTTTGAAGCCATTCTCTTCTCACCAAAAACAAAACCCCTTGTACTCAATAGCTAGCCTAAGATCACCCTAAACAAAGCTAAATTACGAAGAGAGAGCCCTCTCTGATTGCAGGTAGGCTAGGACCCGCAATCCAAAGATTGGTCTGGTGTTACCTCGGCCGTATCCCTTAAGGAGCCAAGGGACAACCTGAGCGTTAACACCTATCTCATTCATAACATGAGATAATAATGGAGATCATTAATAAAAGATATGATCTAGACAATGTACTTTAATGAAATAAGAGAGTTATACAAAAGACATAGAATGGAATGCTCAACACTATCTTCCATATTGAGGAGGTGGATTGTTGTGCAATAAATTTCAAAGCATATATGTTACTTATGAATATTTTTTTATAATGCATTTACATATGACTAGGATTATTTAAATGCATGATATTTGCCTTCTCTATGGCCAGGTTATGTAAATTGATTTTAGGCATTTTTGTGTTAATTCCATTTTTTGATGCTTTCAAATGTTGCAAGGAAATATAGTGTTGAGTTTGAAGTCACAAAGGAGGAAAACACCTTCATGATTGATTGTATCATCTATGGTGGGTTCTCTTAGATTTAATTTTAAATTATCAATTTGTAAAGTGTGATAGTTCACTGAAAAAATCATAATGAGAATATTGTCTCTTTGTGCAAACATCAAAGAGACAAAGCATGCCCAAAAAGAAAAAAAACTTGAGCTCCTTCTTCTATTAGTAGGATAAATATCCACAATATCCAAATGCAATTGATGGTAGTGAGTGGAAGTCCTTAACGAGTCACCATTGAGAACCATTTTGTATATCGGGAATCATATTCCATACTTTTGTGTTTGGGCATGAAATGACATTTGTATATTGGAGCCATTATGGGTGTTTTTGTGCCATTATGTTAAAATGAGACAATTTTGGGTGTGTTTGTGTGTGTGTATTCCATGGTAAATTTTCTATGAATTTAAGTGTTTTTTTATTTGATGTCGAACTATTATATTATTTGCATATATGTTAATTTAACGTTTTGAAATTTAAAGTTTTAAAGTTGATGGTGGATTCAATTTTGATTGTTGAGGAAGATGCATTAGTATAGTTCGTTGTTGTTGAAGAATATGCATGACCTTTTAGGGTTTCATAAAAATTCCAAATAAAAAAACCACCAAATCACTAGATATTGGTGCAAAAGTCATGGTCTCCTTCTAATAATAACTTCCCTACCTGTCGACATGAATGGATTCCTATCCTTCATCTTCATTAGATTCATATCTACATTGATTTCAAGTTTGTTCCTCATATGCCCATACTTGGGTTCGTATGTCATGGCATGCTCCATATTTTCAAAAATCAAGACAAACCCCAAAAATTTTCCACCTTCAAATTGGTTTTGAACTCAATGGCGACCTTCTCCTTCAACTTTCCCTCTGATAATTTTTGCCTTACCAATACTAAGAAGATAAATCTGAAAATGCATTATTGGGATACGCTTGACAGTTATGGACTTGCATGTTTTGGCTATATTAGCTTTAACCTCTACCATTCATGTTGGACCTTAGTTCCTTCCTCCTTTCCAAACTAACCCTCATTATTCATGATCATCTCATTAGCCTTGATTTCCACATTTACACAAATAGTTTAATTGATTTTCCTTGATGAAAGTATGTGTATTTTTGAATGTGTGATTTTTTAATGAATCTCATGAAGTGGATTTGAAGATGATTACATTTTTCCATATAGCCATTTATTATTGAAAATGCACTCACAACTAGTTTCCATGTATCATTCAAAACACTATCTAGTCATCATTTTTCATTTTTATTGAACCACCCAATTTATCCATCACATAAAAAGAAACAAATATGATAGAAATTAAAAATATGTTTGCATGCATGTGCATGTGTGTGCACACACACATACACACATATTTGAGAAAAAAGATTGAAATCAAAGACCATTTGATCATTTGACTTGAGACATTTCAATAAAGGTGATGCCATACCTCTCTCCCTTTCCAATATTGATAGTTCGTTTATCCAATTCCAATCCCTGTGACTTGCATAATTTTAATCCACAAGAAAGTCTTCAATAAATGTTTTATTCATTTTAATGTGTTTCAATCCCTTTTAATATATGAAATTGAACCAATGTTAAGGAATAATTAATCTTATGACATCCCACAAATTTGTCAAATATAATTGAAACATACTGTTGAAAATAGCAATAAGAAATGTTAAAAATAACATCAAGAAAAATCCAAATTTATTTTTTCCTTGAATTAAATTAGGAATTAAATTGTAATTTTATTCTCATAGCAACTTGTAATAGTTAAATAAGTTAAGTTGACTTAGTTGGCTCAATAATTTCAAGTTGGGAGTCTATCTAGACTCATGTAGAGTGATCCCTAAATTTTAAGGGCCTAGGTTGAGTTCTTATTGAGTTGTAATTATTTATTTCAGTTTAACTGAGTTAAATTCAGTTAAGCTAGTTCTAACTGATGGAGGAACTAGTGAGTGGTCAAATGAATTAAATTGGATTTAATTCACATGCAGTGATCAATTATATAACTATTAATTTACTCAAAAATAACTCATGCATGTTAGTTCAGACCCAGTTGAGATTAGAGTTCAGGGACAATGTAGTATTTGTTGTAAAATCATCTAAATCAAACCAATGTTCCATGCAATCAGACGAAGGCCTATGGGTGGATTTTTCAGTTATGAGTGAGGAATTTCCCAACTAAATATGGGCTAATTCCCAAGGTAACAACACAAGGAAGTAAGAGCTTGGAAAGCAATAAATTTGGCTAAGTATTGGCTTGAGTTGATTTGTGAAGCAATGTGATAGATTGTAATTGTGCAGAGATTGATTGGGTTGAACAAGCATTGTATTTTCTTCTCAAATCTTATGGTTAATGCAATATATAGATAGCAGGGGTTTTTAGCTTAAGACTTTCCAAGAAAATTATTCCGTTATGTGTGATTGAAATTCTTTCTTTTCTTCTTCGTGATTTCATCGATCAATTTTTGTTTCCACTGATGAGTAGAGTATATTCAAGTCAATTGTTTTAACATATCACAATCTATAGTTTGAATCTACAATAAAATTCTACACATACATGGGAGGCTCTCTCATAGCAAAATTTGAAGACTATAAACATTTTCTTCAATTACTAGGAAAATAATAAAGCGATATAGAAGACTCAAAAATTCATTACTCATAATTACCCAAACCATTGTTTTTCAAAATACACCCCCTTTTGCAAAATTTCAATTGATCATTATTGAACAAAACCTTAACTCTCTATATAATCAAATAAATCAATTTTCAACATATGGAGTCCTAGGATTGGGGTGTCCCTAGATATAACCCAATGTTAGGAGTCCAATGTAATTCATCATTTGAATTTTATGGTGAATTGCAACTCACTTGCAAGAGCCATTAAGGGACACATTGTGAATTTTGTCTTGGGGTTTAAAATTAAAACAAGTTGCACAAATGAGTTCTACAAGATATAAAATTTATGTTTGGCTAAGGCCCATGTGAGCACACTACTCATAATTTCTCAAGCCAATGTTTCGAAAAATCCACCACCTTTTGCAAAACTTGCATTGATATTTACTAAACAAAAATAGCTCTGACGATCCTCAAATAAACCAATTTTTAATCTTTAGAGTCCTAGGAATGGGTTATTCATATTTTTAACTTGGTACCAAGAGTTCAATATCAATGGTTTTCTTATCCGAGTCCTAGTTTGAATTTTATGGCAAGTTTCAACTCACTTCCAAGAGTCATTCAAGGATACATTGTGAATTTGGTCTTGGGGTATGAAAATCAAATTGAGCAGTAGAAATGAATTTCGTAAACTCTAGCATTTTTTCTTGGCCAAGGTTCATGCAAGCATGTTACCCACAATCACTAATGATAATTCTTTGCAAAATGCACCCCCTTATGTAAAATTTGCATTGATATTTACTAAACAAAATTTTATCTTTGAATATCCTTATATAAACCATTTTCTGTCCTATGGAATCCTTGGGAGGGATGGAGTTGGGGGGGGGCAGGGGGGGTGGTTACTTTACCTCTATCCAAGTGGCAGGAGTCCAACGAAATCAACTTTTTTCCCATTTGAGACTCGGTTTGAATTTTATGGTGAGTTGCAACTTGCTTCTTGGATCCATTTAGGGACATATTGTGAATTTGGTTCAAGAGTATAAAAACCCAAAAAAAAAACTCAAGAGAGAATACATGTAATATAAGGATACAATTGATATGCTACAAGTACATTAATTTAGATGTTAAATGACTAGTGAAGGCACTAGTAAATCAAACATCAGTCAACTAAAAGGATACAGAAGAAATCTAAAGAATGACTACTAATCGAAACCAAGATACATCATTTCTCTTCAAGCCTCTCTTGTTTATTTGTCTTCTAAAAAATGATTGTTATTATTTATTTGGATTCTAACACCCATTGCTTGATTCCAAAAGTGATAAAAGAGAAACTAAAATAGTAAGAGAAAAATTGTGTATGTATATATGATTCTCAATCAACATTTTTGTACTTCAATTTTGAATACTACTTTACATGGAGCTAGTTTTGAGAACTGAAATTAAAATAAGTGTAGGGATTTTCCATAAAAGTGGAAAATTCATTTGCATTTTACTTGTATAATGCATATGGATGCAATCGTTGTTTAAACGATTTTGGCATAGTTAATTCAAATTTGAGCACAAAATTATAAAATGTATGACCCTGCATCGCAAGTTGGAAATGTTTGTTGATGTATATTTAAGTGGAATTTGCAAAAATTCCGTTCTATGCAATTTGAAAACCCTAGTTTTATGGAATTTGAAAACTCTAGTGATGTGGAATTTGATAACCCTACCTTTATGGAATTGAAAAATCCAAGTGTGTGGCTAAGGTTTCTTATTTTGGTGGATGCCCTATTAAGCATTCAAAGAGTCTCGCTTGTTCCATCTTGTACTATAGTATGATGGCTAAGGCTAAGTGTGAAAACCTTGTTAATGACTAAGGCGAAGTGTAGAGAATGTCATCATATCCTAAGAGGCCAACATAAATTTTCTCTTTATGCACTTTCCCTAGGATGTTATCTTTGTTCATTAAATTTATGAATTTTATGAGCTAATGAAACATTATATGGATGGAATTGTTTTTTAGACCATTGTGACTAATTTATACCCAACACACCATAATAGACTCCCTAAAGTGACAAACTTAAGAAAAACACTTAAGTAACATAATTAAGTGATGCCCCATAAGAAATATACATAACGTGTTACACTTAAAGTTGAGACAAATGATCAACTTTCCATAAGGTAACTGCCATAAGTGACATAGTTAAGAAGCAATGCACTAAAATAATGCACACTTGCCATGATACACAAGTCCAAAGTCACATATTTATATTCAATTTCATCCAACTAAATATTTTCATACAACATGAAATCTTGTTTCCACATACCTAATGGAAACTCATGCTTAACCATGACAGAACTAATGCCCTAGATACAAAATGACATCTCATGTTGAAACTTCCACATCATGGCTAATGTACATATGCCTCTCTCAATCACCATTTTCATCCTTGACACTCTTGAGTTCATCTCCAAAATATATATTCCTCATCTTCAAGATGGAGAAACATCAAGCCTTCTTCCATCTCAAAGAACTATGCCTCTATGGGCTATAAAAGGAAAGAACAAAATATCAGTTTATTTTGCCGTAGTTCTATCAGTTAAACACTTAATAAACACAAATAAATTTAAAATATTAAAAAACTCACCTCAAACATGAATTCAAATGGTTGAGGAGTTGTCCTCCTTTTTGATACAAACCTCTCAATAATGCCTCTATGCAATAATTATTACAATCAATTAGTTGGAAAAAATAAAAATGTGTAAAATAATTTAGTTCATGTGGTTGATAATATTTTATTAAATAATTAGTCTCATCATGAATATTTGAGGCAATGGAGAAGATTTCCCTTCTTAACATGAAGGCATAACACATGGTTGGATAACTTGCTTTGAGGAAATGATGGGGGTTGGGGAGGATGTAGTTATAGAAAAAGTAGATGTAATACTTGTTGGAGGAGTGGATTCTCTGACAAGATTTAGTAGAGTTTGATAACATGCTTTAAGCCAATGATGGGAGTTGGGTAGGATTTAGTTGCAGCAATTTTAGATGCAACCACTATAAATGTAGCTAATACTGGTCGTTGTAATAGCATATGCAGTGATATGAGGGTTCTGATGATTGAATGTTGTAGGCTGAATGGATGTGGTAGTGGTGGAAGTGTGTAAATAAAATGTACTAGGTATTGGAAGAAATACATCCACTCCAGTTGTACAATAGGGGTAAGAAATCTCTAAAGGAGGAAACAATAATGTCAAGAATTGATGTCCGAGTGGGCTAGACAAGGGGAAATGGTTAGACTTGGTATGTAATGTGGACTAAATGAGACCAATGCATGGGTGCTTCACTCAATGAACCTCTGACATAACACGTCAATTCATGGAATACTAAAAGATACCCTTAATTTGATTACATATTGGAAAATACCTCACTGTATTTAATCCACTAGCAATATGAACCCAATACACCTTCCCAATTTAAAAAGCCCTACTTTCAATAGATATCGTAGGTATTCATTTTTTTCATTAACATTTTTTACACCCATTTATATTTTTTCATTACCTTTGAGCTCCATTTTTATACACAACATATAAAAGCCCTTTGCCCCCTATTATATGCTCAATATATTATTTCATTATTTCCTCAATATATATCCCATAATATGAATGCATGTGGTATGGTATTGCTCCCCTAGTGAAGCTCCCTAGTGATCAATGAAGGATGGAATTGGGTGGGTATAGTAGGGGAAGGGATTAGGAACAATATCACTTGCATATACATTTGTAATATGTTTGATTAGTACAAAAACATCAAATTCAACTATACTAAGGTAATGAAACTCACATTAGAATTAGATATAATATAACATATGCTACTTGGGCGGGAAGTGAGTTTTCTAATTGTAGGTGGCGATGACTAATCAAAATCTTCAATGTACACTAGTGGAAACACAACAAAATTAAGTTTAATTTCTCCCAAGTAACTTGGACATTTGCAAAATGATAGATTTTTAAAATCTTTCTAAGTCATCGTTGAAGTAGACAAGAATAAATTCATTTAAATACCTGATATGTGTGAGACACCACAATGTCATATATTACAACCATGGTTGCATCAAGATTAAGAAAACTACTGCCTTTCCACCTTGATGGAAATGTATCATTTTATAGAATCTATACATGTCAAAAAGAAAATGTAAGAGATAAGTACTTTAAAATTATGTTTATTAAGTAAATTTATAACCAATGATTTAGAATTAATTGCAAATCATAATAACTCGACCCATAAATCTCTTGTGGATAGGATGGCCCATGGCAAGTACGCCCACAATGAGAGCATTGATGTGGTGCTACTAGACTCGAACTAGATACACTGGCCTCCCTAGTGGTGTTGACTATCTATAATCAATGTGGCTTAAATGTCCTGCACTTGAGGGTCTATAATACTCCTTTGATAGTCACCAAAAATGATTTGTTGTTACATTAATCTATGTGAGAGACACTCTATCTCATTGCTAGTGTTAGTAAGGTGATCCATAAGTTGAAATGATTGTGGGGGGGCCAACCCTCGGCCAAGGAGGGTTGGCCATATGACTAGGAGCAGGTGTTCCTCTCATTGGAATATGCCTAACATTTGTTCGATCCTAGGAAAAGCTAAGACCAAACCTGTAACGCCTTATTGCATGTGCGACGGGCGAGTGCCGGGCGCCCGGGTGCACGCGCACCAGGAGGGCGTGCACGACCGCACGAGGGCGATTTCGCACAAAATGCAACGTTACACCAAACAAAAATGCGACGATAGTTCTGCGACTTGGTAAAAGTGCGTGAATGACTGGGAGCTTATATGGCGATTTGGAGGGAGGCTTGCATAAGGCAAGGACGACATATGAAGAAGCGTTTGGGGTGCGGTTATGATGGTTTTGGGGGTCGGCCAAGGGGCTGCCACCCACACATAACCCACGCAAGAAGCATATAAAGGTATGAGCGATGGAGCTCATTATTCACCAACGCATCCACTCTCATATCTTCGCAAGGACTCAAGAAGTGTGCGCAGAAGGAAAAGGAGAATGCGCATGTCTCATAGAGGCCTATACGCTTGGTAACATTCTTGGAGATTGGATGAAGGTTGGGCAAGGTGTGCCCGAGTGTATGAACGGTGTGCAGATTTTGTGTAGGACTTGGCAAGGGTGTTAGGTGGCTCGGGTGAGTACTGCCCTTCATGCAAGAGGTGCACAAGATTGTTGTAAAGGAAAGTTTGCCTCTCTTTGTATTATCTGGTTAAGTGTGAGACTTGGTTTGGCCAAGACACACTTGTATATTGAAAACTGATATTCTTAATAAATTGTTGGGCAGACTCACATTACGGGGAGTTGCCCCTCCCCTTTATACTTGTTGCAATTGTTGATGTTCTTGTTATAATTACTATGGATAATGAATGGGTATGGGATTCATTAAGTATAAAGGATAATTGCATGTTTACTTGGTTGAGAATCACAAACTAAGTAGGAGAAAGTGAAAATAGGCGTAGTCCATGTGCACGAGTATTGTTAAAAATAAAGTGTTCGGTGGTGCCGCACCTCGCCGGCACGGTTGAAATACCACCGTAGGCTTGGGGGCGTGACAGTTGGTATCAGAGCTCGATATCCTGGTTGATGAAGAAGTGTTGATCCCACCACACTCTTGTGAGTTGGTATCAGAGCTCGGTTGGATCTGGTTTGAGCAGATTGCTCGTGACAGTGGAAGCAGGTACTTACAGGTGAAGGAAGCTAGTTTCACATACAAGTGGAACAAGGGCCGGTTCATGGTTGCAGGGAACTTGGTGAAGCTGGTGAAGGTTGGAACCGAGTGTCGTAGAGTTGGGCAAGCGGTACTACGTGCTAGTCATACGATTTGGGCACTTGTCAGGTGTGCAAGTGGGACTGCGTGTGGGCAGGTGTACACAGTTTAGGCGTCTGTGGACCAAACGGAGTACGAACTGGGGAAGACGAAGTACAAGGCATGGCAGGTTTGGAAGAATGTGAAAGGAAGCTCTTGCTTACCTTATACAGGTTGAAGCGGATGAAAGAGGAGAATCCCCGGATTCGAGAGAAGCTTGCAGTCTTGGAGAAGAATGTTGAAGATGAGCTTCTTCAACTTGGTTGGTCAATGGAGCAAGTTGAAGTTGTAGATTGTGCTACCAAGGAGGAGGAGGCCTTGATGACCGATGATGTTGCAAACATGATCATGATGGAGGATGAACTTGAGATTGATCAAGTTGGACCAGGACCATGCAGTTTGCAGACATGTATGGATGAGGGTACTCTCATGGAGGAACCTCATGATGATGATGATGTAAGTACTATTGATACTTGTGTTTCACTTGAGCATTTGGTAGATGGACCGTGTGCAGGGAAAAGAAAGTCAGTTTGTCGATGCTGGGGAGCATCTTACCATGGATGTTTATGATGAGACCTTATATGGAGAAGAAAGGATTGTTGACTATTGCAGGACTTGTTGGGGTTGTTTGTGACCTTATGGTAGAAGGTACAAAGGCCCGTGACAAGGGTGGAACATGATGACCGTTGTGGAGGAATTGGTCATGCTTTAGCCACATGGCTAAGTGCCCGGCATGACTCATGGACAGATTGGAGGGCACACACTTGGGTGGACTTCTCATGGCCGAGACCAAGAGAAAGTCTTGGTGGAACCTTTGGTGGAGGAGCTATGATGAAGAGACTCATGATATGCTGATGATATGGTTGGGTGACCGAGTTCACTAAACCGGAGATTGTAGACTTGGATGGGGATGACCGATTGTTGTGATGGGTCTACTTGGTTGGACTACATGGACAACTTAGTCATGGACATCAGGTTGGAGACATGGAGCATGGCAGTCTTATGCAGGGACATTGTGCATGAGCACTTGTAGTGGTGTCACTTATGGGCATCCAATGTGGAGTGCCAAAGCAGGGATGTTGTGCAGATGGATTTGTTGATGTGACATGGAGACCTATTACTTATGAGCCAATGGATAGGTTGTGCACTCTTATACAACAAGGCCATGGACTTGGATGGAGTTGTGAGCAGGCTATGGAGCATTCTTACTACATGGAGAGCTGAGGCATCTTGCAGAGACCTTTGGGCCAAGACTTGTATGCTTGCTAGAGTGTTGGTGGGAGGTGACTCATGGAGCTCATGATGACATGAGATTGTTGTGACCTTTAGGGGGACTTCATATATGGTGGACTTAGAGGATCTAATGCATTGAGGAGCTGAGGTCAGGGACTTTGATGCAGGTGCATACTTTCAAGTACATACATGGGTGTGACTTGAAAGAGTGACTTGATGTGGATGATCGATATGAGGCACTTTGAGGTGATGGAGTTACGATGATGATGGTGCCTTGGTGGCAACACTTGGGCATGCGTTGAGCCGAGACTCAACTACTTTTTACACATGGGAGCTGATTGATCTTTGATCATGGGCAGCACATGGATACATGAGACAGGTGTATACTTGTTTCTATGGAGACTTGAGGGTTGACACATTGCAGATGTGATGGAGGTTGCTTCATGGACATGGATGTGGCATACCGAGAGTTGGAGTTTGATGAGATGGTCTCTTCATATGGAGGAGGCGCACATATGGATGATGTTGGGATTGATGTGGCTGATTTCATGTAGCACATTGACACCAAACATCATGGACATGTTGCAGATGAGATGGAGACTACTTCATGGACCTGAGCATGGTTTACTTATGGATGGATTCTTGATCGAGTTCAAGATGTGACAGGGATGCTTTGAGGAACAACTGATGGTGGCATAAGGGTGTGCATTCTCATGGTTTGGGCGTGATGGTTGGATTAGCTACCCAACTAGTTCAAACATGGGGGGCTAGCATGTACATGATGTGTTAGCATTGTGTTGGAGTATCATGGCAGCATTTCACATGGGAACAAAACATGATGAGGTCGACATGATATGTTGCAAGGGGCATGTAGCTTGAGATGGAGGGGCTAGCCTTCCACGATGGAGCAACATGTGGAGATTGTGACATGATGGTTGATTGTCATGGATTGAGAGGACTTCTGATTGTTGAGATGAGATGTTGGCACATGATTGAGGTGTGTTAACACTTGTTGACATATCATGGGAAGTTTTCCACATGGTAGTGATGATGCACATGATGGAGTTGACACATTGTTGCAGCAGACATGTAGCTTGATGTTGGAAGGATTAGCCTTCCATGGTGGAGAGCAGCATGGAGAGATTGTGGTAGGTGGTCGATGATCATGGACATTTATGACATACTTTGGTATGGACTATCTTGGTGACAATTGGTCGCTTAGATGAGACATGGTGGAGATGGAGCCTACATATGTTGGAGGGATGTTTGCCATATGTGGAGGAGTTGACATCATGGATTGATGCTTGGGGATGTTGTCGAGGATGACAACGACTTCAGGTGGAGGAGGATGTAACGCCTTATTGCATGTGCGACGAGCGGGCGCCGGGCGCACGCCCGCCGGGAGGGCATGCACGACCGCACAAGGGCGACTTCGCACAAAATGTGACGTTACACCGAACAAAAATGTGACGATAGTTCTGTGACTTGGTAAAAGTGCGTGAACGATTGGGAGCTTATATGGCGATTTGGAGGGAGGCTTGCACAAGGCAAGGCCGACATATGAAGAAGCTTTTGGGGTGCGGTTATGATGGTTTTCGAGGTCGGCCAAGGGGCTACCACCCACACATAACCCACGCAAGAAGCATATAAAGGTATGAACGATGGAGCTCATTATTCACCAACGCATTCACTCTCATATCTTTGCAAGGACTCAAGAAGTGTGCGCAGAAGGAAAAGGAGAATGTGCATATCTCATGCGCATGTCTCATAGAGGCCTATACGCTTGGTAACATTCTTGGAGATTGGACGAAGGTTGGGTAAGGTGTGCCCGGGTGTATGAACGGTGTGCAGATTTTGTGTAGGACTTGGCAAGGGTGTTAGGTGGCTCAGGTGAGCACTGCCCTTCGTGCAAGAGGTGCACAAGATTGTTGTAAAGGCAGGTTTGCCTCTCTTTGTATTATCTGGTTAAGTGCGAGACTTGGTTTGGCCAAGACACACTTGTATATTGAAAACTGATATTCTTAATAAATTATCGGGCAGACTCACATTACGGGGAGTTGCCCCTCCCCTTTATACTTGTTGCAATTGTTGATGTTCTTGTTATAATTGCTATGGATAATGAATGAGTATGGGCTTCATTAAGTATAAAGGATAATTGCATGTTTACTTGGTTGAGAATCACAAACTAAGTAGGAGAAAGTGAAAATAGGCGTAGTCCATGTGCACGAGTATTGTTAAAAAGAAAGTGTTCTATGGTGTTGCACCTCGCCAGCACGGTTGAAAGACTACCGTAGGCTTGGGGGCGTGACAAAACCCCTAGAGCTCACCAATGTCAAAACAATTAACACGGTGACTAATTATGAAATCGAACCACAATTTATGAAGGAAATATATGACACCTCCCTATTATTACAAGGATATTTATAAAAAATCGTAAACCAACAACTCATCAATTTTTCTTTCCATGGATTGAATGTGCAACAATCCATGGAAAGATGTATGTTCTTCAAATCAAAGGTTCGGTTGGTTCTTGGGTCAATAAATAACCCCACAATCACTTGTTTGGTGATAGTGAAATCTTTAACTTACTCTTTACTATACCAATAGAACAAAATTCTCTCATCCTAATTCTATATTCAATGCTAATTGTGAACTGAGGATGAACACAATTAATAGAGGAAATAATGTTGTCAAAAGATATGGCTAATAAGAATCGTGGTGATTCACTTATATACCTAAACAATTTAATCAATAATTAATTTAAATCATTTATAATATGTGTTTGTGGATTAGGATTTGCTTCTTAATTTATACTATGAGGTTAGTTTTTTAATTTGATTAAGGGTTTTAAACCATCCTAATTATGTTTAATAAAAATGCAATTATAAATAAAATCCTTTAAAAATTTTGATTTTTCATTTGATTTAAAAAAAAAAAAAAAACATGAGACTTGTCTCTACGTAGCAAACATATGAAGCATTGAACTTGTATCACGAGCACATAGTATTCACTTTGAGTTGGAAAGCTCTTATTTTATGGTATTATCATTGTTTTGTGGGGTCTATTTTTTTATTTTAATGGATAGAGAAATGTGCATGCATTATTTCTTGAAGCGTGTACATGTCCATGCTTTTATAAAAATAATATGCGTTCATTCGTTGGCCACACCGTAAACTCGAGAAGTTTGAGAGTTAAACTTATAAGAAAAACACACCCACTTTTTCAAAAATACATGTTCCTAAAAAAATGTTATCACACTCCGCCAAAATTAACTAACATCTTCATACAAATACTCAACACATAACTGCATAATACTTTTCTAACATTAAAAAATCCAAATTGAGGCATTATCCATGTGACATTCTTTGATTGTGTTGGGGACTTCTCAAATATTTGGTTTGACCAATACTTTTGATACTATTTTGTAATGTTCGAAATGGGCTACTATCCATAACCACTTCCATGATACCATTTGGATTGTAACTTTTTAACTATTGATGTAGGAGCATCTAGCTAAGGGCACCATGACTGGGTGTTTGGTCTTAGCCAAGGAGGAGAGGTTCATCATCATTTGATTTCGTTTATGTCTGTTGGTTAAAACAGTGTTAAGAACTTGTTTTTTTTAATTTCATTATTACTTAATAGATATTTAGGGAGAACACAATTAGGTGAAGGTGGTTACAGCCACACTATTGTTTTTTTCCTTTTATTTATTTTTACAACTGTTTACTTTTCAAAAAAACCAAAAAGATATATATCATCTATGTATTCCACCGAACGAGAAAACTCAAACAACAAAATATTATCAATTGTGTAAGTGAAGAAACAACTGCGAACAATTTGAATAACTATATTGTAACAATACAAAAGCGAATGTACCACATTGTGGAAAAGGTTCGATGTACCAGTATGAGAAAAGTAATACAAAGAGAGACACTTTCATTTTGAATCCATTTGCCTGAGACTTGTTGTTTTATTACTATCATCTGTAACAAATAGACAAATTGTATATTTTATTTTACCAGAAATCCTTCCAGACAAGCAGAGATGAAGTTCCAGAAATCGAGTGATAAGCAGAGACATAGTTTCAAAAATTGAATGATGGCAAGAGACACAATATTAACGTGAGACTGAGCAAGCGGTTCCAGCTACATTAACAATTTCATAAATACAAGAACAAGCAATAGCCGTAGCAGCTAACAAATTAAATACAGTCACAGTTAGATGCACTCACAAGAAAGGTAACCCTGTATCTTGAAACTTCTTTTTCATTCGTCATTAAAAACATTTCAATGTCAAGACCAGCATATAAAATATATAAATACAAAGTGTTCAAGTCCAGCAAACCCTAAGGCCAAACAAACCCTCCTCCGAGAAAGAGACAGTTAATGAGGGTTAGGGTTATAACCCTGAACAGTTACAGTGCATCGAAGAAAAAACGAGATTACATACAACTAGGCCCAAAGGCCATTTGACATCAACCAATAAACAAAGAAAACAGAGTCTTAGTGCCCAACCTATAGACCAACTACACCAAGGAAGGAATTGACTTGGGAAACCCTCAGACAAGATAAATTGTAACAGGGAACAACCCTACCAGGTCCATTTGGAAGAAGGTCTTAATAGCAATCCAACTAGGAGCATTCCCAACCTGCACAGAGACCACAGTAAATATTAGGTTTGATATACAGAGAGATTGGAGGAACGAACGACGAACAGAAGAAACGCCAATAGAACTTACCCGCTTATTAGTTAGAATTGGAAGAATGAACCCACATTTGGGTCACGGCCACTAAAGGGAAGCCTATTCACGAGGAGCAACAGTTGTTAGTTCTTAAGAAAATCTGAGGAAATAGATTTTAGCAGGGAAAGAGTAGTTACCTTGCTAGAGTCGAATGACGCAAAGGAAAGGGTCCTTCGTGGCCACGCCCTGCGTTCACAAATAAATTGCAAACAAGTAAAACAGAGAAATTAATCATACAGGAAACCAATAAACAAATACCACTGAAGAATCCTAGCAGAATGCGTTAAGGAACGGAAGGAGAAACAGTGACCACTGGAAGAGCACCAGACCACAGAGAAAATGGAGAAACCCTCGCGTAAAATCAACGAAGCCAACGATATAGTAACAGAGCCAAACTAACTAGATAGTCGAAGACAATACTGAACAGAGCTATCCAACCATCCAATGGTGAAACCCATAGCTAGGTGTGGATAGAGCATCAAGCTCGAGCACATTACAGTGAACAGCAAAACGGCAAAAGCTCTTCCCATCGAACAATGCAAATGAAAATGCCGGAGTGAATGAAGTGAGGGTTATGGTTTAGTTCAAGAGAGGGAAGGAAACCCGAGACCAGGACAGTTGTCCTGTCAACGTACCAATAATCAATACAGCCATCAATACACAGAAAAAGCCTGCACTAACCCTTTTGATTAACGGTTAATAAAATTACATTGATTAAATCATTTTGTATTAATCATTGCTGTTAAGCGTTAAACCTTAAGTCACAGGCTGGTCCCATCATATTGTGGTATCAGAGCAGGATTTGGAGTTTTCTTGAGAAATGGAGGTTAGAAGATGAGGTCGTGGAAGAGGTGCTCAGAGAGCAGTAGAGGAAGGATTGCGGGAGGAAATCAGGATCCTTACTACCCGTTTGGAGGTAGTTGAAGCAGGAAGGAGAAGGGATCCAAAGGTAGGAGATGACAGCGAAGAAGAAGCCATAGTTACAATAGATGGATTAGATGAAGAAGGGTTGGAAATGAGATTGTTGAGGTTGGTCCTATTGGCTAGTAGTAAGCCTAAGCTAGAAATTCTGAATTACGATGGAAGCTTGTCCACAGAAGTTCTGTTGGACTGGATCAGCAAATTGGATAAATATTTTGAGTGTGAAGAGGTGAGTGAAGATCAAAGAGTTAATTTCGCTGCAACAAAGCTGAAGGGACACATAGCCTTGTGGTGGGACATTGTCGAAGCAGAAAGAAGAAGGATGAACAAGTTGCCAATAAAGAAATGGCCAAGAATGGTGGCCAAGTTGAAGGGCAGATTTTTGCCCAAAGATTACCAGATTGCACTGCATCGGCAAGTGTAGAATTTGAGGAAAAAAGGCATGACAGTGAGAGAGTACACTGAAGAATTCTACCAAGTAAATTTAAGAGTTGATTACACAGAGGACACCGCGGAAAAAACAGCAAGGTATGTAAATGGCCTGAGATTGCAAATATTGGATGAAATCAGCATTCTATTCCTGAAAAATATAGAGGAAGCCTACCAGAGTGCCATGAAGGCAGAGGAGAAGATCACCAGAAAACAAAATGCTAGGAAAGGAAGGGGAACCGGCAGAGGAAGAGGACAGTCCATTGGCAGAGGACGAACTGCCAACAATAGTGAAGAAAGCAGCAGTTCAAAGACATCTAGGACAGCAGAAAAAGGAGACAACGCTAGAGGTGGAAGGCCATATCAGCGAGGAAGAGGAAATGGCCGAGGCAGAGGAGCTAACTATCAGTGCTACAGGTGCCACAAGTGGGGGCACAGGTCTTTCAAATGTCCTGAAGTGGAACAAGCTGGTCAAAGAGGAGCATTTGTTGCACAACCAGAGGAAGCAGAGGCACCACCGCAGGAAGCAGAAAATGTGCTAGAAACAAGGGAAACCTTAGTTATGAATAAAGTGATGTTAAAACCAGCCAAGGAGACAGCTGAACAAACTCAAAAGAAAGCATTATTCCAGACAGTTTGTAAGTCACACGAAAAATGCTGCAAGTTGATTATCGACAGTGGGAGCACGGATAATCTGGTTGCCATAGAGATGGTAGAGCAGTTGGGATTGAAGCGGCTGAAGCATCCCACTCCCTACAAGGTGTCATGGTTGCAAACCGTCAGCTATTGGTTGACGAATAGTGTGAAGTTGAGTTCCATATTGGCAGGGATAAAGACAAGGTTATTTGTGATATCATGCCAATGAACATATGTCATATACTGCTAGGGAGGCCATGGCAGTATGACCGGAAGGTAGTGCATGATGGGAAGACAAACTGTTACAAGTTTGTCAAAGATGGGATCAAGCACACACTTGTGCCCATCAAGGAGGAGGAAACAGTAGAAACAAGCGGGACGATAGTGTTACTAATGGGTGGAAAATAGTTTTTGATGTAGAATGAAGATAGTGAAGTGAATTATGTTGTTGTGAGAAGGGAAAATTTAGTGTTGTTACACACAAAAGTGTCTAATTTGCCTGCAGAAATTTAGAAAATGCAACAGGAATTCAGTGATATTGTAGTGGACGACTTACCAAATAAATTGCCTCCCAAGAGAAGTATAAGTCATCATATTGATTTTATACCTAGAGCAAGTCTACCGAACAAGGTAGCATATTGGATGAGCCCCAAAGATAACGAGGAAATTAGAAAACAGGTGCAGGAATTGCTGGATAAAGGGCTGATAAGGGAGTTTGAGCCCCTGCGCAGTTCCAAAAGTTCTCGCTCCCAAGAAAGGAGGAGAATGGCGAATGTGCATGGATTCGAGGGCCATCAATAAAATTACCATCAGGTATAGATTTCCACTGCCACAGATGGACGATATGATGGACTGCCTGAGCGGGGCAACATATTTCTCGAAGATTGATCTGAAGAGTGGTTATCATCAGATTCGAATAAGGGAAGGGGATGAGTGGAAAATAGCCTTCAATACAAATGAAGGGCTGTATGAGTGGCTAGTAATGCCATTCAGATTAAGTAATGCACCCAGTACCTTTATGCGACTGATGAACAAAATGCTGAAAGAGTTCATTGGAAAGTTTGTAATAGTGTATCTTGATGATATATTAATTTTTAGCAAGACAAGGGAGGAACACTTTCGACATGTTCGAAGTGTGCTGGAAAAATTGCAGCAGAATAAATTACTAATTAATCTGGAAAAAAAATGCACTTTTCTGCAAAAAGAACTGGTTTATCTGGGTTTTGTGGTTGCAGAAAACGAGTTGAAGATGGACCCAGAGAAGATTGCAGTAATTGTTAACTGGCCATCCCCAAAAAGTCTGTTTAAGGTACGTAGTTTTCATGGGCTGGCAAGATTTTACCGTAAATGTATAAGGAATTTCAGTGAAATCTGTGCACCTATGTTGGACACTATAAAAAAGGAAAGTCAGCCTTTTCTTTGGACTGAGGCAAAAGAGAAGAGCTTTTAGCTACTGAAGAAGAAGATCACAGAAAGACTGATCCTGAGATTGCCAAATTTTAAAAAACTTTTTCAGGTTCACTGTGATGCAAGCGGTATGGCCATTGGAGCTGTACTCAGCCAAGAAGACAAACATGTTGTGTTTTTCAGTGAGAAGTTGAATGAGAGCAGGCAGAAGTATTCATCCTACGACAAAGAATTCTATGTTGTCGTCCAAACACTGAAGCATTGGAGACACTATTTGATGGGGAATGAGTTTGTTTTATTTTCTAATAATTCTGCACTGCAATAAGTGATGCATCAGCATAAGCTGAATCACAAGTATGCTAAGTGGGTTGAATATTTGTAGAGTTTCACCTTTGCGTTGAAATACATTAGTGGGCAGGCCAACAATGTGGCAGATGTGTTGAGCAGAAGAGCCTTGCTGTTGCAGGAGAGTACGATACAAGTGTTGGGCTTTGAGAATTTAAAAGACTTGTATCAAACCGACGTGGATTTCAAAGAGGCTTATGAAGCCTGTCAGAATGCTTTGCTGAGAAACAATAGTCCATGGTTGGACTATAACTTGCAAGAGAAGCTATTGTTTAGAGGGAGACAGTTATGCATTCTCGATTATTCAATGAGAGAGAATATCATTCGGGAGAAGCACAGTGGAGGTCTAGCTGATCATTTCAGCATAGATAAAACATTAGATCAGCTCAACCATTTTTATTATTGGCCAAGAATGCGAAGGGATGTGCAGAGATTTGTGACCAAATGTAAAGTGTGTCAGTTGGCGAAAGGACACAGTCAGAATACGAGACTCTACACACTATTTCCCATTCTGAGTAGACCATGGGACTCAGTCAATTTGGACTTTGTCTTGGGTCTACCAAGGACGCAGCGGGGATATGATTCGGTGATGGTAGTAGTAGACCAGTTTTCAAAGATGGCACATTTCATCCCTTGTAAAAAGACCAGCGATGCCACTCACATGGCCTACTTATTTTTCACAGAGATTGTCAGGCTACATGGCCTACCTAAGTCTATTATTTCTGATAGGGACGTGACGTTTATAGGACACTTATGACACATCTTGTGGAAAAAGATGGACACACAGTTAAGTTTCAGCTCTGCTTATCCCCCGCAGATCGACGTGCAAACAGAGGTGGGAAACAGGAGCTTGGGGAACCTGCTACGAAGTTTGATTGGGGAAAATTCATGAATGTGGGATCGTGTACTTGCCCAGGTGGAGTTCGCTTACAACGACTCACCCAATCTCAGCACGGGGTACAGTCCTTTTCAGACCTTATATGGCATGCATTCTTGTGGAGTGCATGAGTTATGAGATCTAGGACAGCAGGAAAGACGGAGTGTTGATGGAGAAGATTTCACCGAGGCAATGAATGACCTACTCAAGAAGGTAAAAATGAAGTTGCAGGACAGCAGTCTAAAGTATAAGCAGCAGGCAGATCTGAAACGACGGGAGGTACAGTTTAATGTGGGGGATGAAGTCCTCGCGCATTTGCGCAAGGAACGTTTTCCTAGAGGTGCATATAACAAATTGCACTACAAAAAGATTGGCCCTTGTAAAATTCTACGAAATTTTTCAGCCAATGCTTATGAATTACAGCTGCCACCAGGAATAGGCATCTCGCCCAACTTCAATGTGGCGACCTGTTTCCATATACTGCCAGTCCAGAGGAAGACAATACAGCATGGCCTACACGAGACACACAGGAAGAGAATGAGACTTGGATGAGACAAATGCCTTACTCTCAGCCCCTTAAGATCGAGAGGATCCTCAACACTCAGGTGGCCAAGCGAACTCAGCGTAAAGAATACTTGCAATATCTAGTCAAGTGGAAGAATTGTCCCACTGAGGACAGTTCATGGCTTAACGCCAGACAGATACAGCAGGCGGGCTATTCAGTCGAGAAGTTCATGGACCGGAGTCATGAATTTTTCTTACCCCCGGAGCTTGATGCAGGAGCATCCAGCTAAGGGTACCATGACTGCGTGTTGGTCTCAGCTAAGGAGGATAGGTTCATTGTCATTTAGTTTCATTTACGATTGTTGATCAAAACAGTGTTTAAGAACTAGTTTTCTATTTCATTATTAGTTGAGGGATATTAGGAATAGTACAGTTAGGTTAGGGTCATCACTGTCACATGGTTCTGTATTGTTATTAATCTATTTTACAGTTGTCTTTTCTTTAAAAAAAAATAATAAATATTGTAAACCCTACAGCACAAGAAACCCAACATAGTTATCAATTGTGTAACTATAAAAGTAACTGAAGGATAACTGAGAACAGTTCAAGTAACTGTCTGAATACAATACAAAAACCAATGTAATACATTCTGAAGGGGTTCAATGCACGAGAACAGAAATACAAGAAGGAGAAAATAATTTTCAAACATCTGAATATCTGAATCCATCTGTAAACAATTTGTCAGTGACATTTATTTGCTTTCCTCTAATTACTGTGAGTGCAAACTAAATAGCATTGTACGTTCCTATCTATTGTTTTTCCTATCTATTAAATAGAGAGACATAATTACTGAGTTCAACAAAGAATCCATACGAGTGTTCCCAGCGCAAAGTTCCGGTAACAACAGCAACAGTTCCCAAATAAATGAAAGCAAACAACAGTACGAGCCGGTCTTCAACAGAACAAGAATACCCTCACTAAAGGACGAAACCTGAAACAGAGGTAATCCATTTACATAGAATTCTTGTCAATTCCTTTTATATATTATAAAATTGGCATACATCCATAACAGTTCAGAGTGCTCGAATAAAAACAGCATAAGATAATATGAAACAACAAAACCCCAAAAGCCAGGGTTGGACCCTAGTCAGTATCAACAGAAAACGCGAATAAATTACAAGTGTCCAAAGCCCGAACAACAATAAAAGATTACATACAAATAGAGCCAAGGTCGCTCGACAATAAAGACAACTAAACGAAGGAGTGTTGGGACTTTTCCCAGTGTCATGACAGAGAAAACGATACTACAAGTTAATTAACAGTAGCAGAGAATGACCCTACCGGAGCCATTGCTTGTAACAGTTTCGAAGACCACGCCTGGAACGAACCCTAACCTGCACAATGAGCCAACAGAGCATGTCAGTCAACTGTATGCCGAGAATAACTAGGAAGTAACAAAAAAAGAATTGACAAGCACAACCAGAAGAGTCGCTTACCTGAAGGGCATTCGCGTTGGAGGAACGAAACCCCAACTGGGTCACAGTCAGTAGTGAAACACTGCAGACAAAGGGGCGACTGTCGTTAGTTTTGTAGAAAACTGAAGAAGACAAACTACAACATGGAGGGGTAGCTTACCTTTCCAGGACCAAGCGAAGCCGAGGAAGGCACCATGACTGCCACTTGCTAGAGCGTAAAACAGTGACACATCAACCATAAAAACCAATAACCGGAAGCCAACCAGAAATACTATAACAGAACAAGACAATGGAACAGAGGAAGGCATAATAACCATGCAGAAGGAACATCAATAACCCTCTCACGAAGTCGAAGAAATCTTCAATACAATGCCCAGGCAACCAGGGGATGAAGCTGCAAGTGCAGGCAAAGATATTTCACCACCAGCTGGAGGACTTCATAGCTGGGCGCACACAAAACATTACTGCCAAGCTCTATACAGTCGCGAGTAGGCCAAGCACAAACCCTCATTGCAGCAGAGCGAAAACAAGAAATGACCGAATGACAATGAAACAAGGGTTTTGGTAACATCAAAGAGTGGGAAGGCAGAAATTGAGGCGGGTACAGCCAGCAGACCCGCATTAATTCCGACATAAATGCCAACAAACAAATATCCAGGATAATCATTTGCTTAAACCTAATCATATGTATTTATCACAAATCATTCACTAATCAACGTTTAATTAACACTCAACCACAGTTACAGGCTGGTCCCATCACATGATAACCATAACCACACAAATGCATGCATAATAGACACATAGAAAACTGACATGCATCCATAACAATATGCATTTAACCCATCCAATCCAAGTGATTGAAACTGGAAACTATGATACCACCTTGTAACTCCTCCTCCCACATTTAACCACTTTTACAATATCTCTTAGGTAAACATGATCTGAGTGTCACTATGATATGACACGACCTCCAAGTTCCAGTTATTGAAGTGGTGCCTGCAAACTAGAAACAAACTAACATCCCTCTGAGACTACAAATCACTCGGGAGCCTAACAACCACTCTAGGTGATCAATCCTTGAGCTTGAATTATTTTTCACCTACTTAACACCCCAACCACATCCTTAACACATCATGCATGTGGTTGGAAGGCTATAACCACACCCATGAGCCTATATTCATGTAGTTATGACCCAACATCCCCTCTTATGTGCGAACGATTGCGAGATCTGTGCCACTTCTTTAGGGCTAGCCTTTAATCCAGTGCCCAAAAATTTTGAGGAACATCACAATGATGATAACATTGCTAACAAATCAAACTTGATCAAGTATTAACCAGTACATGCCTAGTACATGATAGACATTTCATCAAAGCATATGGTAAACATGAAAGCTACAGGTCATGAAGGCATATATGATCATAAAATTTTGAACTTCATCTGAGAATCATTAAGAAGGCTCTACGCCCTCTCAAGCTAGTTGCAACAACACTTGTTAGCCCATGCATTCATCAACCATTTAATAACTTATAGAATCTTGAACAAGAGTCATAGTAAGTGTACATCATATAACCAGAATAGGAACCATGACAAATCATCCATGAGATCAACATAACAACCAATACAAGTGCTCATAGATCACATTAGGAAAAATAACTCATATTATCATATGAAAATACCAACCAAGTTAGGGACATCCACGTACCACCCAACCATATATTGGGTTGAACCAAATCTCTCTTTCAGCCAATCACCCCCGAACCATATTCCAAGCCTGAATGTGGGATCATATGGGTTAAACCATCATAGAACCAACCAGGGCTTCCAAAGGCCAAATCACCTCAACCCTCCACCACAGTGATTTCACCTAACCGATTCAAAAATCACTAACATCAACCAGATTTGTCTCTCCCCAAGCTATCGAGGGCCCCAGGGATTCTATCTCAACCACAGTCATAGGAAACCTAATATGTTACAGGGCTCCATAGAACTACCATCTCAACCCACAGCCTTCTAGGGAACCTAAGCTATTCCAGGGCTCCAAAGATTCTATCCCAACCCACAACCGTAGGAAACCAAAGAACCAATCAGAAAATCAAAAAAGGGGAACCCACTACATCATGGTTATCCAGGAAATGGAAAGGCAAGGCCAAAACCATTGTCACTTCAGGAAAATTTCCATGGCAATGGAAACACATAACCAAGGAACCACATGCATGTATCATGCATCCAAAAACCAACAAGGAAATCACACATGCAACCTATTACCTACAATGTATCATTTGTTGCAGCTGTTGATCCAACCTTCTCTTTCGCCACCACCAATTCCTTGCTTGTCCTTTGCTTGCTTTCTCCAAATCCAAGTGAATGTTAGAATGCTCCAAGAATGCTTTCAGTTTGAAAGAGTGTATGAGAGCGTAAGGAGAGAACCCAAAAGTAACTGACAAAAGCTATCCATTGTTTCTCTGATGCCTTTTTATTATTGATTTCTCCTTTTTCTTCATTTTCCTTCATTTTTCCTCTAATTTCCCTTGCATGCATATTTGTGTCTCTTCGCCTTCCTTTTCTCCTATTTTACTTCATTTTCATAATTAAATGTCAATTGTTGCCTCTTTGCCTTTTCCAATACATTTGCCAATTTCCATGGTCACTAATAAACCACAAGTGATGCCCACTATAATGTTTATCCACCATTCAACTTGGAATATGTGTCCCATGACCTTGGTCTTATTTTATTTAAATGGAAAATCAACCAAGGGTTGTTACAGCCTTAGATTGCCTCTTCTCCTACTCAACACATGAAATAGACATGAACAGACTTCAAATAGTCCTCCTTCCCAGCCTCAACCTTCCTTCTTGAGCTACAACTACCTTAGTTGATGTGTAGACTATGGAAGATGCTTCTTGGATGTGTTCAAATGATTCGAATTGGATCCTCAAACACTCTTATAGTTTCCTGAACTCTGTAAAACTCATACCAAAATTCCAAAGTGCTATGGATGTCGAGCTTATCAGAAATAACCTCTAAACAATGGCAATTTATGGTCAACACGGAGCAACGAGGACCCTTGGTCAAAGCGCACAGATCGTTGGCCCATGGTAACCGCGTGCTGGCACAAACTAGCAAAACGGAAGTCAGATCCAGAAACAAAGGTATTTTCTCATACGCGATAAGTGCTAAGCGCTAATCGCGTATCGCAGGGCCTCCCCCTCAGTGAAGGAAAGCCCCAAGCGCTTGGTCACGGGGAAAAGCATAGAACCATATGAAAATCACCGATTTTGTCAGAAGGTGGGCCCCACGCTAAAACCGGTAGGATATCGAAAGGCCCTCAAGCAGTAAGCAGGTCCGGCTTAGTCCCGTGCGATGCCATACAATGGGTGACACGTGTCTGGTGGATGAGAGAGAAAACCGCTCTCATCGCGTGGGTAAAAGGGCATGCTACTTATCCGCGCGATATGGACGGAGACCATAGGATCTAGAGGCCCCAGATCAACGGCGGAGAAGAAATCCGATAGGTGATCGGATTCAACATGGAAATTGGCTGAGGCGGATAAGATTTGAGATCCAGAATGACCGATGAGTTGGTAGAGGGAATAGTTTCGTGGGTGATCTTGGAGTAACAGAAATAACGACTGTTCAAAGAGAACTGACACTCAGTTCGTGAGGAAACAGGTGGCCACCTTTCTGTGAAGTGTTATAGTGATCATGACGTAGAGCAAGGGAATTCCAGCGGACAGAGGCAGGCGATCTAGAGAGCCGAGAAGCAGAAACAAATAGTCAGGGAGTAGATTGGCTTAAAGCCATGAACAGACAAAGAAAGCAGAGGAGGAGAAGCAGTAAAAGAAAGTAGAAAACAGAGAAGTCGAGCTGACCTACAGAGCAAAGGCAACATCGAG